>OX463229.1:10179013-10340144 GCA_949820135.1 Sylvilagus floridanus
TTTCTGGGAATGTATTCTATTGATATGTTAAAACGATTTTTGATGTGAACAGATTTTCAAATTGACAGTGGAAAAGTTTATTTTGCTTTTTTACTAGAAGAAAATAAATTCTGAAATTCTCTAATATTTTAGTAACTTTCAGCAGATTCACTTCAATTCACTTTGATTACTGACAAGCATCAGTTAATTGTAGATAACTGACTAGAATTGCAAAACCATAAAGTAAAATTTATAGGCTGAGTTGATTGCTTTATAGAATAAAACTTAACGTGAACTAAAACTGTGAGTATTAAATGGCAGACATAATTTTTTATCCTACCTAGCATCTACATTCCAGAACATTCTCCCCCTTTTTCAGAATGTGTATTAGTAGCCTAAGCTTCTTGAAACAAAAGAGTGAGGGTTTTAAATATCTTCTCTGATTAAGATCATTCTCAGTTTTCACCCAGTCGCCTGCCTCCTTTTACTAATCATCTCTGGATGGATACTGGTTTGCTTTGAACACTGGATTCATTTTATACCTATAAAGTTATATATGCTTGTATTTTTTTTGTTTTTTGAGACACTAAATTAAAAATTGATATTTAGGTTTTGAATAAATTATATTTAAATACTAGTTTTTCTTTAATTTTTTTTTGTTTGACAGAGTGGACAGTGAGAGACAGAAAGGTCTTCTTTTTCCATTGGTTGGTTCACCCCCAATGGACGCTGTGGCAGGCGTACTGCGGCTGGTGCACCACGCTGATCTGAAGCCAGGTGCTTTTCCTGGTCTCCCATGAGATGCAGGGCCCAAGCACTTGGGCCATCCTCCACTGAACTCCCTGGCCACTGCAGAGAGCTGGACTGGAAGAGGAGAAACTGGGACAGAATCCAGCACCCCGACCAGGACTAGAACCCGGTGTGCTGGTGCTGCAGGCCATGGTGCCAGCCTAAATTATATTATTTAGTAATAATAATTTTTTTCAATTCACGTTCCTACAATTTTTTTTAGTATTTCATAAATAAAATTTTATAGTGATGTTCTTCAAAAATACTCCCTTTATTTGCTTGGAATTCTATGAATTTTCTAGGTAAATTTCCCAAAATATAATGTATAGCATTACGCTTGAATCATCTTTGTATTTTAGTTGGTGATTGAATTTATTCTGTGTATAGCATCAATAACTTGTCCTAAGCCATTTCTTGCACAGGGAACCTGGCTAGAATTCTGGTTTGCACTTTCCTTTTGAAGTCATCAACTATTTGTTTAGTTGTCCCAGCAACTTTCCCATTCACAACTTTTCAGAAGCCACTAGGCCTTAGTGTCATAATGCTCATCTCTAGATAATATATATAAATATATATACTGTATTAGATATTATAGACATGTTACATATATAGTGTATATGTTTTCATGATACTCATGGAGTTTAATATCTTCTTGGATTTTTAAAGTTCTTCAATTACAATTCTCTGTACCAGTATTTTCCACTCAAACACTGATCCCCTCTTATTCAGGGGATTTTACTTTGCTGGCCATATGCAATATATTTCTATTGCTTTTGTCTTTCATTTTATTGCTCTCAACTGTGTATATCATCAGTATCCATGTGGAAGACAATTTTAGCATGCAAACTTATGTTCATTCTTTTGGACATTTAAAGTGTAATATCATGAAGTCACTCAAAATTGTTCAAGTTCTTTTAGCAACCTCTATTTTTTTGGTCTACCAAAAATTTTAAGACAGTGCACACACATTACTGAGAATACTTTTTAAAAATGGTTTCTTGTTAGAGACTCAAAATTCATTCACATTAAAATTTCTATGATTTAGATTGAGACAGTATTGTTTAAGCTTGATGATTATTGAATTAAACTGAATAAGATTTTCTTGTGTTAAATACCTGATAATTTTCCAAGGTTTAAAATATAATTCTACATATAATTCTAAATATAATTTTATATAAAGAACTATTTTAATCTCTGATACATCTCCTTGTGATGCTATTTCCACATTTAACAAATTTCTCATTGGTATAGCCAATAGTAAAAAAATAATGTATATGGAAATGTATACATTTTTCTGTTTTTAATGTTGTATTTGAGTTTATTATAACCATCAGAAAAATCAATAACATAATTTATGCCAATTCTAGCACAGGAAACTTCAGGATAACTTGGTTTTCTTTATCACTGGCAATCAGTTTTCTAAAATCTGGAACTTCTCCAAGCAAATTTTAATTCACCGTATCTGAGCACAGTCTTGGGCCAATCCCTTCACTCTCATTAGCAGTGGATTATTTTAAACTTTATGGGCTTTTATGGAATTGATATTAAGTTTTATTTTAGAAATTTAGTTTAATTTTTGTTTCATATTTGAAGAAATGAAGCTCATATTTTTCATTAGCAATCAATTGTAGATAATTCCCAGCTCTATGAACTGGTACCCTGATGTTTTAAATTTTCCTTGTGAGATCATCATTACCCCCAACATTCTATGGGTGTCCTGGAAATCTTCGTGTCCATAGTGTCTTAGAGCTATCCTAGTGAAGGTTGATCATTCTCTCTCCTCAAGGTAATACACACATTTATATATAAAAATAATATGTGTAAATATATATATATGCAATATGTATTTTTATAGAACTCCAAGTAATTAAATTTTGTTGATTATTCAAATTTTCCACTGCCATTCTAGATATTGTACACGTCCTGGCAATTATATGAGTAAGTGGCTGGATCATGAAATGATTTTTGATACTAGAATTATATATATATTCTCTTTATTTAATTTTAGAAATTAATAGACAGGGGGACACAGAGGGACAGGGAGTATGAGTTACAATCTGGTGCTTCATCCCCCAATTCCATATTGATCAGTAACTGGATTATTAGGGAACTCTGAGTTCTCATTTCTTGATGATAAATAATATATATAAGTATATAAATAATATACATATTAGTATGTATTTGTGTATATATAAATTTTGTAGGTATAGTTCTAGATACAAATATCTGCTTTAAAGTTCTCTTGACTAGTTGCATGATCTTTATATCTATTCCTTAATTTTTTTATTTTCTCTTTTTCATGTAGAAGTAATGGACTATTTATCACAAAAATCACTTACATGTGCTTGTCTCATTACTATTGTTATCAAGTAATTGAATTCCATACACATTAATGAAAGTATAATTTCCTTTATAACTAGTGCACCACTTTTTCAAATTTTGTTTGGATTTCAGCTTACTATTTTTATTTTTTCCTTGAAAGACAGAGATACAGAGAAAGAGGGACAAAGATGAAAATCTTCCAACTGCTTGTTCACTGCCCAAGTAGCCATACAACTTGGGGCTAAGGCAGGGCAAATCCAGGAGCCAGATGCTTCTTCGGAGTTTCCCACATGGGTGGCAAGGGAACAACTACTTGGGACGTATTTCAACTGCTTTCTCAGGCTATTAGTAGGGAGCTGGATTGGAACCAGAGCAGCTGGGCCATGAAACAGCACTCTGTATGGGATGCTAGTGTCACTGGAGACAGCTTAACACACTATGACACAATGCCTTCCTCTCTTTGAATTTATTCTTTTTGTTTTGTTTTGTTGTTGTTGTTTTGGTTTGGTTTTTTTTTTTTTTTTTGACAGGAAGAGTGGACAGTGAGAGAGAGAGAGAGACAGAGAGAAAGGTCTTCCTTTGCCGTTGTTTCACCCTCCAGTGGTCGCTGCAGCCTACATGCTATGGCCGGTGTACCACGCTGATCCAAAGCCAGGAGCCAGGTGCTTCCTCCTGGTCTCCCATGCGGTTGCAGGGCCCAAACACCTGGGCCATCCTCCACTGCACTCCCAGGCCACAGCAGAGAGCTGGACTGGAAGAGGAGCAACTGGGACAGAATCCGGCACCCCGACTGGGACTAGAACCCGGTGTGCTGGCCTCACAGGGGGAGGATTAGCCTAGTGAGCCAGGGCACCAGCCATCTTTGAATTTATTCTTATCACCCATGTATATGAACAGTAATTTAATGAAAGACCATCCTATGACAAAACCTACCAGTGTGTTGGCCTGATTTTTACATTGGAAGGTCTTCAACATACTCAAAACTGAGATAATTTTGTTGGCCACTTTTATGTATGCAGTTGCATCAAAAGCACTTTTAGACCATAATAAAATTTTACTTTTCCATATGATATACTTGTAAGATTTCTGCTGGGCTATGAATGTAAATAAACTTTTCTAATGGATATTTTGAATATCTAAAGATAGTTTTCATTTAAAGGTTTTTTGGTAAAGGGCTTGATATTTTCTTATCATTGTTGATCTTCTCTTTCACTTATCACATTTAATGCACACTTAATACACATTGGTTCACACAATTTTGGGCATATATTTGTCATGCTGTTGTTGCCCCTATATTACTGCTTACTGCTACTTATAGTAATCAGAATATGTTATATACTAACATATGCATTTGTTTTAATTTTTTAGTCTTTGTATACATAGAATCATATATATGTTTATACATAATGGTATTATAGTGCAAGCCGATCCTAGTACAGAGAACCATAGCCCATCATGGTTAACTTTTTCATCAATTTATGAAAATTAAGTTTTCTTTTCAACTTTCCTTGATTTACTTTTTTGACTTTAAAAAATTTCTGATAGTAAAATAATATACTGAACTATTGTGCACCAAATACCTTTATGTCTGTTAATCACTGTATTACTTATGCTCTCCCTTCTAATAACAATTATTAAAATTTGTTATAAAACATACACTATTTTAATGATGACCTTTAATTCAACTGTGTGACCTATTTATGCTAGCAATCTCCTATTAAAAGTTAACCGTACTACTATTAAATTTAAGCCTTCTTGGGTGGCTTTTTTGTGATATCAACTTGATAGAATCTATATAAAATCTCTTTGTAACTATTTTGTGCCCCCAAACTCTCACAACTATGTTTTTTTCTAAGATTTATTAATTTATTTGAAAGGCAGAGTTTTACAGAGGCAGAGACAGAGAAAGGGGGGGAGGGGCCTTCCATTTGCTGGTTCACACCCTTGATGGCTGAAACATCCAGAGCTGCACCTCTCTGAAGCCAGGAGCCTGAGCTGTTTTTATGTTTCCCATGGGAGAGCAGGGGTGCAAGGACTTGGGCCATCTTCTACTGCTTTCCCAGGCCAGAACAGAGAGCTGGATAGGAAGTGGAGCAGCTGGGATAGGACATGAACTGGCATCCATATTGGATGGCAGTTTTACCTGCTGTGCCACACTGCCGGCCCCTCTCAGAGCTCTCTTGACCCATTCAGTCATTCCCAATTCTCAATTGCTATGCTATTTGAGCTTATCTGGAATTCTAGAGGATATACAGTTCACCTTAATTTTGAATTTCCAGATTGTAACTGTAGATACAAGTTTCTTTTTCTATAGAATTTCCTGGTAATTACGAAGATCTTTGCTTTGTTCTCATAAATTTTCCTTTATTTTCCATTCTAATTTCAAGTTAATGTACTTTTTCAAAAAGTACCCTTATATGTGTTTTTCACTTTCTTATTTATTTTTGTCTTCTTAAAAGGATCTATTTATTCATTTGAAAACCAGAGTACTACAGAGCATGCACACATACGAGAGAGAGAGAGAGAGAGAGAGAGAGAGAGAGATCTTCCATCAGCTGGCTTATTTCTCAAATGGCTGCAATGTCTGAAGCTGGGCCATACTGAAGCCAGGGACCAGAAGCTTCCTGGAGGTCTCCCATGTGAGTGGCAGGGGCATGAACACTTGGTCCACACTCCACTGTTGTTGCAGGCACATTAGCAGGCAGCTGGATTGGAAGAAGGCCCAACAGGATTCTCCTCAGTTCCTGTATGGGATGCTGGCACTGAAGGTGGTAGTTTATCCCACTGCAGTACAAAGGTGGTCCCTGTCCTTATCACTTTATTATTGATCCCCAAAGTAACAGTTCTACTCATGGTAATCATAATATAATCTATACCTTAATATGAGAAAAATATAATCTTTACTTTACACTTGAATATATGAATGTTGCCTGATTATGTCATCAAATATTAGTGTATACCAGTGTTAGCATTGTGACAGGTGGCCATGTTTGCTGGCTTTTTTTTAATCTGGGTAGCTTTTCCCTCATATCCTCAATATTCAATGTTAAACTTTTAGAAATGCATTGGAATCAATGATATCAGAAAGATTCTCCCTTAAGTCCATGAAAAAGTTCATTTTATGGACCCCATCAATAAAAAGGAAACCCAGAGATTTATAGGTCTCCTCAGTTGTTGGAGAACTTCCATTCCTCATTTGGCACAATTTTTATAACCCTTGTATAAATTTACTAAGAGAAAAAAGTAATTGGGGATAGAAAAAAAAAACTAAGGCATTTGAAAAGGTCAAAGCTGCTATAAAACTGTCTGGTCTTTGGAAGAGAGACCAATGGAAATTCAGCTTTATGTGTAACATGGTTATGCTGATTGGAGTTTTTGGCAAAAGCAAGGGAGAATTTTTTTTTCCATGGGATTTGTGTGTATATATGAAATAGAGCTAAACTAGATAAAAATGGAGTTGCACAATTACGTGAAAAAATAGGTAATGAAATTTCCTCTCTAAAAAGTAAATCAATTCTTGCCTTGCACAAAACATCTCTCCTGTTTGTTGAAATGCAAGATACAGTAAGTTAACTGAGGAGTAGAAACTACATGCTTGGTTCACTGATGAGATGGCAAAGTGCATAGGACAAGTATGTCACTGAAAGGAGATTGTATATAACCTTTGCACAAAAGTGATTTTAGAAACCACTGGTAAACAGTGAAGTAGTCAATTAGCTGAACTAAAAGTAGTACATCAAGCCTTTGTTTATGAAAGGAGAGGAGAATGTCACATTTTCAATGACTCATGGGGAGTTGCAGATATAATAGCTACATAGATGCCTATTTGGAAGGGTAAAAATGAAAATTCATGAATGGGACTTATGGGGTAAACAATTGTGGAAAGACATCTTGAGCATTTCACATTTCATTTTCTTATAGATCCCTTTACCACTTTGAATTCATCTGAACATGAGTATAATGATCAAGTGGAACAACTAGCTAAAATTGTATCTAATAAAAAATCAAAAGAAGAGGACTATTCCCTGGCAAAATGGGTACAGCATCATTCAGGCTATTGGGAAGCACAAACTATGCACTGGTGGGCATTAGCCAAGGGAATATCATTTATCCATTTTTAAGCAAATAATAAGAAATTTTTAAAAATAAAACACCAAGTACCACTTATAATTAGAGAATGATTGGTTTAATGGCCTAATGGCCGGTGCCATGGCTCAACAGGCTAATCCTTCTCCTGTGGCAGCGGCACATCGGGTTCTAGTCCTGGTCGGGGCGCCAGATTCTGTCCCGGTTGCCCCTCTTCCAGGCCAGCTCTCTGCTGTGGCCAGGGAGTTCAGTGGAGGATGGCCCAAGTGCTTGGGCCCTGCACCCGCATGGGAGACGAGGATAAACACCTGGCTCCTGCCTTCGGATCAGTGTGGTGTGCAGGCCACAGTGCGCTGGCTGCGGCGGCCATTGGAGGGTGAACCAACGGCAAAGGAAGACCTTTCTCTCTGACTCTCTCTCTTGCCACTCTGCCTGTAAAAAAATAAAAAATAAAGAACTTCACCAGCTCAAATCTGGCAAATAGACTATTTAAGGCCTTTACTTACTAATCGAGGGTGTCAATATACTTGTACTTGTGTTGATATGTATTCTGAAGTATTGGGAACTTGTCCTTATCAGTGAGTTACTCTGAAGAATAATTGCTGTACATTGGATATACTCACTCTATATTTTGGGCCCCTTTACAATGTCAGAGTGACAATGGCTCACATTTTAAAGGAAATTGAATAATATTGCAGGGAACACAACTTAGAATGGATATATCATATTCTTTAACATCCTTAAGCAGTATACCTTACTGAGAGAATGAATGGTCTTTTTAAAGTAATGTTTAAGAAAAGAGATTATTCTTGTACAAATTGAAAAGATAATTTATTTTTGGGATTGCAACGAATAAAATACCCACAAGGAGAGAATACTCCTATAGCCTTAATGATGGCTTCAAATTACAAATTCAAATTCCATTCAAAGACAGAGTCACATTAAATGATGTATTCTGGATTCTTGAACTCAAGCTCAGGGAACCTTGAGGTCATCAGGTAGTAATGTAAGTGCTATATTAGAAGACTGGGTTGATATAGAATTAATTAAAGGAATAACAACTGGATCAGGCATTCAAATTCCTTACAGGGTATTTTGGACATTTACTACCCTAATCTACCTTGGCAAAACAAACAAAATCACAAATTGCAGAAGACATAATAGACTCTGTAGCACAAGTTCAAGTTTGGATTCACAACACTGGGAAGGAGCCTTTGCTTATCCTTCCCAAGAATAATACTGTCAGATTAAGCATAATTCCTTATAAAATGGGTGCTTTGGAAAGATTGTCACAGACCCCGGATGTCACCACCTATAAGGGAGGATTTCACTTCTCAAATATTAAAATTGGATCTAAATTTTGAGTAAAGAGACATGATAAAGATAAAACTAAGGCAATTGAGGTAATTGCTGAAGGAAAATATACTATAGGAGTCACTAATTCAGGACAAGATGAATCAAAAATAATGCCTAGTAAGCAATCATTCTTGTATGAATAAAAGCTTTTTACAGGACTGCTGATCTTAAGTTGAGTCTTTTTTTATAAAGCTTTTATTTAAAGAATATAAATTTCCAAAGTACAGCTTATGGATTACAATGGCTCCCCCCCCATAACTTCCCTCCCACCCGCAACCCTCCCCTTTCCTGCTCCCTCTCCCCTTCCATTCACATCAAGATTCATTTTCAATTCTCTTTCTATACAGAAGATCAGTTTAGTACATATTATGTAAAGATTTCAACAGTTTGCCCTCACATAGGGACACAAAGTGAAAAATACTGTTGGAGTACTAGTTATAGTATTAATTCACAATGTACAGCACATTAAGGACAGAGAGCCTACAGGATATTTTTTTAAAAAATTGATTACTTTTCTATGCAATTTCCAATTCAACACCAAGATTTTTTAATCATTTTCAATTATCTTTATATACAGAAGATCGATTCAGAATATACTAAGCAAAGATTTCATCAGTTTGCACCCACACAGTAACACAAAGTGTAAACATACTGTTTCAGTACTAGTTATAGCATTACTTCACATTGGACAACACATTAAGGACAGATACCTCATGAGACGTAAGTACACAGTGACTTAAGTTGAGTCTTAATTTATGGGCACAGACACTGAGATCCCCTCCTCAGGTCTTCTGATCACAAAATGAAATCATTGGGATGGAGTGAATCTACAAGGACCAGATGGAACAAACTGAATTGTAGTGACCAACAAAGTTGTTATGTTTTAAATATGACTCTGAAAGACAATAACATTAGCCGTTGGAAAAAATTCCCTTCCATGCTCTTGTCTACACCAGGAACTCAGTGACCCATGTCCATGTACCGTTTTTCCTGTGGGTGTGACTTGCTTACAGGAAAAATGAGCTCTGTTTTTACTCAAGATATGGCACAAAGACAGATGTGATTTCCTCTGGTTTTCTAGCCAGTTCAAGAAAAGTAGACACTTTACATGGTTACACATGAGTCTTTGTTCAGAATAATTTTAAGAGACCATTGAAGGGAGAGACTTTGAAATCTCACTTGTGCAGCTGAGGATCTACCTGGGACCTCCCGAGGTACTTTGAAAAGCTGCCCCAGGATTCTCATCTTGAGGATTTAGGAGTTGGCATTTTCACCCAATTTGATGTCTTTGGTTTAACTTTTTCTTCCTCTTCTACCGTAAATAAATTTGATTGTTCTATCTCTGTATAGAGTGCTTTTACTCACATATTGGTTGGTGCTAAATTTTGCAGCTACACTTTAAAGTAGCTCTTTAACGCTACACATAAGCAGCCAGACTTATTTCTGTTTCACATTTGAGTTGATTATTATCACCTTTGTAGATCATCAGTAGCCCAGATTATAACATTTGTCATCAGTCTAACCTAGAGTCACCAAGTATGGCTTTCTGATTAGGACATACTCCAGTCCCTGTAATTTCAACAGCTAACCCAGAAGCAGCCATGTCTATGATTTTTTGGAAGCCTCTATGTACATAGTCATCAGGTTCTGTTCCAGGAAATAAATATATTTACATATAGATGCGTATATTTTTGTTATTTTTGGGAGGTACTCAGGAAAATAAATTTGTTTCTTGATTTTTAATATTGTGTAAAATATAATTTATTCACCTCACCTTTCCTTTAATATTATCTGATGACACTTTTATTCTGATGTTAGTCTCAGCAATTTTCATGCTCATTTTGCAGTGGCAATTTTAATCAATTTAACAAATTTTTTGACCAGTTCCCATACATATAATAATAACCACTCTGGTTTTGCCCCTATGAAGTTACCAAATTATATGGATGGGCTTTCTGTGATACTTTAATAATTTATGTCACACTGTACTTTCATTTTTCTTAGTGCTCTCATTTTATTGTATACTTGTGCATTTCATAAAAAGTCTCAAAACCCCAAACTTAGACTTTCAAAAAATGGTCATTATGGATGCTAGTTTCATTAGCAGCTCATAATTTCTATAAAACTTATGTATATCAAGTCAGAGACTTTATGACCACATTGAGATAAGGAAACATTATACCAATTAAACCCCAGCTATCCTTTGGATTTTGGTGCTTCAGCACATCACACTGAATATGGCCATTGAAATTTCAATTAGGTTAGATTTAAGCACTGCTATATTTGCTTGATAATAGTTCTACTAAATAGCATGACATGATGTGATTTCACATTCCCGCACATTTTCTGTCTTATAAATGAAATTTTAGGAACTTTTCCCAAAAACATCTCACTTATCCCCAAGAATTTCAGGACTTCTGTAAGAAAAGATTGATTTGCTACTCAGAGCAATCAAAATAGAATGGGGATTGTCACAGCTGCTTTATTTTACCTGTTTGAGTTGTCTTTTAACTGATTGTCTTCATGTCTGTATGTCATCAGTACTGAGGTTTATGTCAATTGTAGCATAGTGAAATGATCCTTTTTTTTCTTTTAATGTGATGTCACCAGGTTCTTGTTCATTCCAGACGTTGTTTTAGCAACTTTCATTTTCATATTTTTTTCAGAATCAACCAGGACACAGTTCCCTCACGCTCATTTGCAGGGAACATAGATTTGTAATTTTTTGTTATTCTCTTGGCGTATGGATTTTTTTCTTGTTTTTTAATTTCCCCAGTATGTGAATCTATAGATGAGTATACTCTGCTTAAGTCTAATCTACGATTCTCTTGATGAAAATTACTGCAATTTCACTTCCTGCCTCTTTCTTGCTCTTTCTTGTGTTTAAAGAATTAATATTTTTCTAGCTTTCCCGTGTTTGTGACTTCAATATAGCTCCTTCCAAATCACTGAGTTCTAACCACAGGAATGTGTGCATAGATGTTTTCTTACACTATGCATCATTTTCTCATTTTTCTCTTCCATTGTATTGTGTCCATGTATGTACTTCTCTGACAAAGCCACACTTAGTGTTTCCTCAATGTGGTCTTGCTGAAATGAAATGAAGTGGTCATTCATTTGTGTGGTCAGCACTTGCAGGCAAAGTCTATAAATCACCTCACAATTTTGATGTACTCATTTCCTCCCAGCCATCTTGTGAGAAGGCATTCTTTCCCATTACAAGATTTACATATGCATAAGAAAATTAAATGCTCTCAGTTAAATTTTTACACCTGTGGAACTGTGGACTTTCTACTTTTTATTTGTTGAATATTATGATTAATGATGAATTAAGCCTGTGAATATGGAGTGGATTAAAATTATGTCTGTCCAAAACTAATGAAGAGAGGGAAACGAGGGAAAAGAGTTGGAGGGAGGGGATGGAGGAAGTGTGTTTGTCTGTTTTGCAGCTATACCTATGGAATTCATAAAATCTGTACTCTTTATTTCAACAAAAATGCTAGACATCACTAGCTATCAGCTAAACGCAAATCAAAACCACAACCAGATATCACCTCACTCTTGTCAAAAAGAATCCAAAATATAGAAAGTAATAGATGCTGCAAAAAATGTGGATAAAGGGTAACATTTACACAATGTTTTGGAGGGGAATGTAAATTAATGCAGCCACTGGGGAAAACAGTTTGGAGATCTCCTAAAAAAGTAAAAATAGAATGAGGCAGGTGCTGAAGCACTGGCATTACACATGGGCGTTGGTTTGAGGCCCAGCTGCTCAATGTCCTATCCAACTTCCTTCTAATGCACACAGGCAGGCAGTGGAAAATGCCCCAAGTGGCTTGAGCCCCTGTACCCACGTGAGATACTCCAGTGAAGCTCCTGGCTCCTGGATTCAGCCTGGCCCAGCCCTAGCTGTTGTGGCCATTTGGGGATTGTGCCAATGGATTGAAGTGTGTGTCTCTTGCTCTCTCTCTGTAACTCTGCCTGTCAGATAAATAAATTTAAAAAACTAGAAATAATTTGCAATATGATCCAGAGATCCCACTACTGGGTATATATCTAAAAGACATGAACATGTATCAAAGAGATAACTAAACCATCATGTTTATAACAACACTGTTCACAATACCCAAAAGATGGAATCAACCAAAGTGTCTATCATGAGATGAATGGATAAAGATCACACACACACACACACACACACACACACACACTCCTACACAATGGAATACCATTCAGCTATAAAAAGAATGAAATACTACCATTTGCATCCAAATATTTGCAATTGAAGGACATAGTGTTGAGTAAAATAAGCTGGACACAAATACTGCACATCCTCCCTTATATGTGGGATCTAACATTAAGAAAAAACTCAAAAGACAAAAAATAAATACCTGTATGTGTCAGTATTGATGCAAATATATTTTTGTCAAATTTTGTTTTATATCCTTGTCAAATCAGTAGTTAAGAATGCTATACTTGGCCGACACTGTGGCTTAGCTGGTAAAGCCACCGCCTGCAGTACCAATATGGATATTGGTTCAAGGCCTGGCTGTGTCACTTTCAATCCAGCTCTCTGCTATGGCCTTAGAAATCCTCGAGCCCCCCCCCCTCCTTTTTGACAGGCAGAGTGGACAGTGAGAGAGACAGAGAGAGAGAGAGAGAGAGAGAGAGAGAGAGAAAGGTCTTCCTTTTGCCATTGGTTCACCATCCAATGGCCGCCGTGGCCAGCGCGATTCGGCTGGCACATTGCGCTGATCTGAAGGCAGGAGCCAGGTGCTTATCCTGGTCTCCCATGGGGTGCAGGGCCCAGGCACTTGGGCCATCCTCCACTGTACTCCCTGGCCGCAGCAGAGAGCTGGCCTGGAAGAGGGGCAGCCGGGACAGGACCAGTGCCCTGACCAGGACTAGAACCTGGTGTGCCGGCTCCGCAAGGCGGAGGATTAGCCTATTGAGCCGCGGCACCCGCCCAATCCTTGAGCCCCTTTACTCATGTGGGAAACCTGGAAGAAGTTCCTTGCTGCTTGCTTCAGATCCACCCTGTTCTGGCCATCCAGTCATTGCAGGCATTTGGGAAGTGAACCAGCAGATGGAAGATTCTCTCTCTCTCTCTCTCTGCCTCTGCTTTTTTTGTGTCTCTGCCTTTCAAATAAATCTCTTAAAAAGAATTCTATATTACTATAGGTTTCTTAACATTATTTAAAAATTTACTGATTGAATTGACTATCATTCCATTTGATATTTGTTTATAGCCCTTGCCTACATTCCCACTGAAGTAGGGTCTTTTATTTTTTTTTGTCTTAAAATTTTTTTAATTTAATTACCTTCTTAAAAGATACAATATACACACATAGAAATGCATTAAGTATACACGTTATGTTAATAAATAATGGTAAAATTAACACCTTCCTCATCACAACCCAAGCTGAGATATAAGAATTTACTGGAATCACAGGCACCTTTCACATGCTTTCTAGATCACAGGTATACCTCCTGCCTCCATGTAACCCCTACTCTGATTTTCATAGTATAGGGTCTTTTATTTTTCATTTGTTGATCTCTTTATCTAGTGCAACATTAAGTCCTTGACTACAAAGTTAATTAAAATATGTTATCTTTAAAAACAAAAATTAATTCTATTGACAAATTTATTTTTTTAAAGATTTATTTATTTATTTGAACGTCAGAGTTACACACAGAGAGAGAGAGAGAGAGCCCATATGAGCACTGGGTTCTCTTCCCGGTTGCTCCTCTTCCAGACCAGCTTTCTAATGTGGCCCAGGAAGGCAGTGGAGGATGGCCCAAGGGCTTGGGCCCCTGCTTCCTTCAGGGAGACCTGAAGGAAGTACCCAGCTCCTGGCTTCAGATCAGCATAGCTATGGCCTTAGTAGCCATTTGGTGTGTGAAGCAGCAAAAGGAAGACCTTTCTCTCTGTCACTTTCTCTCACTAACTCTATATGTCAAATTTAAAAAAAAAAATTTCCATTATGTTAGAGTGAGCCACTGCTAATATTTTCTTAACCATGGTTTAGCTAAACAGCAAGAATTGATATGGATTTATATTCCTCTATATTTTTATAAACTTTAGGACCTTTTACCAAAAATAACATTTTATCCCCTAGAATGTCAGGATTTGTGCAAGTAAATTTCTTATTGCTACTCATGGCAATCAAAATATAATGAGGAATATACTGGCTGGTTTATTTTAAATAATTGACTCGTCTTTCATTAGATTATTGTCACGTGTATGTCACCAGTAATCATTTTTCTGGCAATTCTCACATTTTTCACTTTTATTGAGATGCCTTCAGGTCTTTGTCCATTCTGGAAATTATTTTATCATCTTTTATTTATTTTTTTTTTGACAGGCAGAGTTAGACAGTGAGAGAGAAAGAGACAGAGAGAAAGGTCTTCCTTTACCGTTGGTTCACCCTCCAGTGGTGCGTTGTGGCCAGCGTGCTGTGCTAATCCAAAGCCAGGAGCCAGGTGCTTCCTCCCCGTCTCCCATGTGGGTGTAGGGCCCAAGGACCTGGGCTATCCTCCACTGGACTCCTGGTCCACAGCAGACAGCTAGACTGGAAGAGGAGCAACCGGGACAGAATCTGGTACTCCGGCTGAGACTAGAACCCGGGGTGCCGGCACTGCAGGTAGAGGATTAGCCTATTGAGCCTCGGTGCCGGCCTCATCTTTTATTTTTCAAAAGCAACGAGGTTCCAGTCTGATCATATTTACTTGCTTGGAATATAGGTTTCTACTGTTTGATGATTCTTTATGTGTAATAGATTTTTTCTAGTTTTGAATTTCCACAACATGCAATTCTGTATCTGGTATGCCCTGTAAGTAAGTCTAATCTGTAAGTCTAATCTCCTATGAGGCATGATATTTCTTGATGAAAATTTAATGATACTAAATATTTCACTACTGTAATACAGACAGATAGATGAGACTGGGAAGAAGACCGAGTGATTCTCAAATACCCTCAGTTCTGGTGGGCTGGTAACAAATTATCCTGGTTCTGGAGGCAGGAGAAGTCATGCCAACACCTCACAAGCTAGACTTGAAGGAATTTGGCACAGAACGAAAAAGCAACTCATTTGTATGTTCAAAATTTCCATGTAAAGACTAAGTCATCTCAGAATTTTTAGCCAAATTGCCTGGGAATTGTGCTACTGAGGTGACATAGACCAAGAGAACACTGATGCACTGATAGCCATGTTTGGGAAGGGTCTTTAAATAACATCCTCAGTTTAGACACTTTTACATAAATATATTATCAAAATCAGAACTTTTATGTTCTTTTTAATATATTTTATTACCTTTTATTACCATGCTAATCATTAATTTGTTTAAAATATATATTAACTTCCATTCTACATCCATGAAACTCTTTATAAATTATGGTATTTTCTCTTACCATAGATTTCAGCAGATCCACAATTGGGAGGGGACATTTCATAGAGTCAGCATGTCCATAATAAGATGACAAGGCTGTAAAGGTAATGATGGTGCTTTATTTGCATTGTTCTAACACTCCCTATCTTTATCTCTGTCTACCTCTATATCTCTATATCTCTTTCTATCTCTATTTCTTTTTTTCTTTTTCTTTTTTGACAGGCAGAGTGGACAGTGAGAGAGAGAGACAGAGAGAAAGATCTTCCTTTTCTGTTGGTTCATCCCCCAATGGCCGCTGCGGCCAGTGCACTTCACTGATCCTAAGCCAGGAGCCAGGTGGTTCTCCTAGTCTCCCATGTGGGTGCAGGGCTCAAGAACTTGGGCCATCCTCCACTGCACTCCCGGGCCACAGCAGAGAGCTGGACAGGAAGAGGAGAGACCGGGACAGAATCCGGCGCCTTGACTGGGACTAGAACCTGGTGTGCTGGTACCTCAGGCGGAGGATTAGCCTAGTGAGCTGCGACGCCGGCCTCTATCTCTATTTCCCTATCTCTTTCTATCTATATCATCTCTGTCTCTATTTCTATGTCTATGTCTAACTCTGTCTCTATCTCTACCTCTACCTCTACCTCTATCTCTATCTCTATCTCTACCTCTATCTCTATCTCAGTATGTACATCAGTGTGTCTGTCAGTCTCTTGGTCTCTTGGTCTATGTCACCTCAGTAGCACAATTCCCAGGCAATTTGGCTAAAAAATACCACATTGAGAAAAAAATACAGAAAGACTTATACTGTTTGGAGGACTTATGCATCTCATAAAAATTCTCCCAATCATACAAAATATTAATTTAATCATCTCCTGCCTTGATGGAGTTTGCATTTCACTGCAGACAGCTGGTGCTGCTCTCTGTGTTTTGGACTCTGATTCCAGAACAGCTTTAGTATTGTCTGGGGTCTGCTGTCCTATGTTGTTCTTGAGATGTGAAGTGGTGGTAGCACTAGACACTGCCAGGCATTTGCTCAGCCCTATAGACCTTTATCTTCCTTTCTGCCAATGCTAATAGAGATGGCATAAGAGGTACTGGACCTTGCTGTTGGGCAGTGAAATGGATTCTCAGGGAATCTTGCTGATTCCCTGTCACTATCATGGGATCTGATTCTTTCTGTAAGAAGAGAGAATTCATCTCCAATATTTGATGCCTGATGAGGGTCCTCTGTTTTTTCTGTGCTTGCCAATCTGTCATCTCATTTCCAGCCAGAGTAATGACCTGGCTTTGTACCAAAGCAACTCACCAGTCTTAGAGTGAATGATTGTGCAGACCCAGGTCTTGGAAAGGCAAGTAAACTCTATGTGGACCTCCTTGTAGATGCAAGGTACATGGAGGACAGAAATGCGTTAGTGCTGAGCCACTTCACCTCTGAATTGTGGTTGTCAGGTTTCAGAGAAAGGAGACCCTGCCAACACATTCTCCCTACCTTTCATCCATGTAAATAGTGCAGCTGCTTTGGTTCACTCAATTTCTTCTACTGTCAGGTTCCTAAGAGCACGTGAGAGTTTGTGAACATACCAGTGAGGAGGATGGGTCAGGGAGCAGGGGTCTTCTGAATTGAATTGAAGGTCAATGAACTCAAGGCTTCAGCCAGCTTACCAACCCATGCCTGAATGGCTTATGGACTCTTGGAACTTAGCTTTGTAGGGCTTAGATAAGGCTGGCTATGAGTGGGCAGGATAAATTCTCAATGACCCTGTTTAATAGGTCACACAACCAAGATTTGATCATTCTTATCAAACTGTTTCTTCTATGCCAGTGCTCTGGCATAGTGGGCTAAGCCTCCACCTGAGGTTTGCATCACATATGGGCACTGATTCTTGTTCTAGCTGCTCCACATCCCATTCAGCTCTCTGTTTATGGACTGGGAAAGCAGTGAAAAATGGCCCATTTGTTTGGTTCCTTCACCCACTTAGGAGACCTGGAAGACACTCCTAGCACCTGGCTTTAGATTGGCTCAAGTTCTAGCCGTTGCAGCCATTTAGAGAGTGAACCAGCAGACGGAAGACCTTTCTCTCTGCCTCTCCCTCACTCTGTCTATAACTCTACCTCTCAAATAAATAAATAAATAAAATCTTTTTTTAAAAAATAAAAAACTATTTCTTGCTAAGCTTGGAGGATTTCAATGAGAGAAAAAACAGCCACCTAGACCAGAGCACCCAGGGAACCTGAACAGCATTTTTCTCTGCAATAAGCTTTTTTTTGCAGGAAGCCCCAAATATCCTGTGTCTGTGTTAACAAGGTGATGCCATAGAAAAAACCCCGAGTACTGAATACAAACAAGTCTATGAACGGAGAGACATGTCAGGGTGAGTTAGAACAGTCCTGGAGGAGCAGTACATTGGGGCTATGGTGACGCATGTATGGCACCACTCTGCTCTTCTTCTCCCCTCTTCTCTTCCAGCTGGATTTCTTACTCTTTTCTTTTTCCCATTAGGCCAGTAAAGGGGAAATTTAGACAAGTGACCTGTGACAAGGCAGCCTCTAGGCAGGTATCCAGGGAGACAGGAAGACCAGGAGCCAGGGAACTAGGGAGCCAGGGAACTAAGGAGCCCAGCTCCTTCTTTAGAAGGAGCTCCTGGGTAATGATGAGATTCAGAAACTTCTCAATTTGATGCAATCCCAAATGTTAATTTTGCTTTGACTGACTGTGCCTTCGGGGTCTTTTCCAAGAAGTCTTTGCCAGTACCTATATCTTGCAGGGTTTCTCCAATATTCTCTAATAATTTTATGGTGTCGGGTCATAGATTTAGGTCTTTTTTAAAAAATTTTTTTGACAGGCAGAGTGGACAGTGAGTGAGAGAGACAGAGAGAAAGGTCTTCCTTTGCCGTTGGTTCACCCTCCAAAGGCCACCGTAGCCAGTGCGCTGCAGCTGGCCCACTGTGCTGATCCGAAGGCAGGAGCCAGGTGCTTCTCCTATTTCCCATGAGGTGTAGGGCCCAAGCACTTGGGCCATCCTGCACTGCACTCCCTGGCCGTAGCAGAGAGTTGGCCTGCAAGAGGGGCAACTGGGACAGAATCCGGTGCCCCGACCGGGACTAGAACCCGGTGTGCTGACACCACAGGTGGAGGATTAGCCTATTGAGCCACAGCGCCGGCCCTAGATTTAGGTCTTTAATCCATGTTGAGTGGATTTTTGTATAAGGTGAAAGGTAGGTGTCTTGCTTCATGATTCTGCAGGTGGAAATCCAGTTTTCCCAGCACCATTTATTGAACAGACTGTCCTTACTCCAGGGATTGGTTTTGGATCCTTGATCAAATATAAGTTGGCTGTAGATGATTGGGTTGATTTTTTGTGTTTCTGTTCTGTTCCATTGTTCTGTCCATCAGTTTCTGTACCATTACCATGCTGTTTTGATTAAAACTACCCTGTCATATGTCCTGAAATCTTGTATTGTCATGCCTCCAGCATTGTTTTTGTTGTACAAGATTGCTTTAGCTATTAAAGTCTCCTGTGACTCCATATGAATTTCAGCATTATTTTTTCCAGATCTGAGAAGAATATGTTTGGTGTATTGATTGGTTTCTCATTGAATCTGTAAATTGCTTTTGGGAGAATGGACATTTTGATGATATTGATTCTTCCAATCCATGAGCATGGAAGGTTTTTCCATTTTTTTGGTATCCTCTTCTATTTCTTTCTTTAAAATTTTGTAATTCTCATTAGAGATCTTTAACGTCCTTGGTTAAGTTTATTCCAAGGTTTTTGATTATTTTTGTGGCTATTGCGAATGGGATTGATCTTAGAAGTTCTTCCTCAGCTGTGGCGTTTCCTGTGTGTACAAAGGCTCTTGATTTTTGTTCATTGATTTTATATCCTGCTACTTTGCCAAACTCTTCTATCAGTTCCAATAGTCTCTTAGTAGAGTTCTTATGTAGAGAATCATCTCATCTGCAAAGAGAGATAATTTGAGTTCTTCCTTCCCAGTTTGTATCCCTTTAATTTCCTTTTTCTTGCCTAATAGCTCTGGCTAAACTTCCAGCACTATATTGAATAGCAGTGGTGAGAGTGGGCATCGCTTCTGGTACCAGATCTCAGTGGAAATGCTTCCAACTTTTCCCCATTCAATAGGATGTTGGCCGTGGGTTTTTCATAAATTGCTTTGATTGAATTGAGAAATGTTCCTTTCATGCCCAGTTTGCTTAGAGTTTTCATCATGAAAGGGTGTTGTATTTTATCAAATGCTTTCTCTGGGTCTATTGATATAATCATATTGTTTTTCTTTTTTTATTTGATTTGATTTTTTAATTTTTTTTATTTAGTAAATATAAATTTCCAAAGTATAGTTTATGGACTACAATGGTTTCCCCCCCCCTTAATTTCCCTCCCACTCACACCCCTCCCATCTCACACTCCCTCTCCCATTCTATTCACATTAAGATTCATTTTCAATTATCTTTATATACAGAAGATCGATTTAGTATATACTAAGTAAAGATTTTGTCAGTTTGCACCCACACAGAACAAAAAGTGTAAAATACTGTTATAGCATTACTTCACATTGGACAACATATTAAGGACAGATCCCACATGAGAAGTAAGTACACAGTGACTCCTGTTGTTGACTTAACTATTTGACACTCTTGTTTATGGCGTCAGTAATCTCCCTAGGCTCTTGTCATGAGTTGCCAAGGCTATGGAAGACTTTTGAGTTCGCCGACTGTGATCTTATTCTGACAGGGTCATAGTGAAAGTGGAAGTTCTCTCCTCCCTTCAGAGAAAGGTACCTCCTTCTTTGATGGCCCCGTTCTTTCCACTGGGATCTCACTCACAGAGATCTTTCATTTAGGTCTTCATATTTTTCCCCCAGTGTGTCTTGGCTTTCCATGCCTAAAATATTCTCATGGTCTCTTGAGGCAGATCCGAATGCCTTAAGGGCTGATTCTGAGGCCAGAGTGCTATTTAGGACATCTGCCATTCTATGAGTCTGCTGTGTATCCCGCTTCCCATGATGGATCATTCTTTCCCTTTTTTATTCTATCAGTTAGTATTAGCAGACACTAGTCTTGTTTGTGTGATCCCTTTGACTCTTAGACCTATCAGTGTGATCAATTGTGAACTGAAATTGATCACTTGGACTAGTGAGATGGCATTGGTACATGCCACCTTGATCAGATTTTATTGGCATCCCCTGGTATGATTCTATCTCCACCATTTTGGTCAAGTCTGATTGGGCATGTCCCAAAATCATAAGGTTTTTCTTCTGCAGTCTGTTAATGTGTTGCCCAGGTTACCAAATTGTAGCTTCTCTGGAGAGTACTCACGTGAACTCTGAGTTCTCTCACCACCGTCTCTTTTTTCACAGTCTCAGTTCATTAGCTCTACACATTTACTAGGTCCTAACCTCCTGTTATTTCACCCACCCCCCCCACCCAGAATCAGGCTTTTCTGTTTGGTTGAGGGCATGCACAGCCCTGAGCTCATGCAGCTTTTACGTATGTCCAAAAAGGTGCCTGATCTCTGTCTTGCTTGCTTTCAGAGGTGAGCGGAGAGAGAGAGACTCGTGTTCATACTTGTCCCTTTTTTTTTCCCTCTCTTCTCTAGTTAGCCTGGTGAACTTTCCCCCATGGGGCTTCAAGCCTTGTTCCCTCTAGGCTCCTCCTTCCACTTTCCCGCCAGTGTCTCATGCTACTGAGGTTTCGGCTCACCTCGCATTCCAGCGCTGGTGCATAGATTCTGCAGCTGGTGTCCCAAGCCGTGGGCTCCCACGCCCTCCACATAGGTCTACTGTGAATCACTAGTTCCAGAAGAGTTTCCTCTGCTGTTTCTTCCCCAACTCTTCCTTGAAGCTGCGGTATCTCCACTTTTATTAAACTGTCTCTCCCCAAACTATCAGTATGCTCCCTTCCTATTCTGCCATATGCCGGACCCCCAAATACCATTATTTTTTAACAAAGTCTTTACCATGTAAGAATCCTGAGTTGTGTGAATAACTGGAACTATGTAACTATCATTGTTTACTTCCACAGGTTGATGATAGACATTTTTAAGATCAATGTGAAACTTGAAGCTTTAAAGTCTTTTATATTAAAAAACAAAAACAATAAAATTGAAATGTCTTGCTATCTGGTATTATCATGCCTCTGGCTCTGCATTTATTGTTTAAGATTGTTTTGGATATTCAGAGATTTTTATTTTCCCATATGAATTTTTAGGAATGTTTTGGTTCTGTGTAGAATTTCCTTGGAATTTTCATTGGAATCACACGGACTATGTAAATAGATGTGGGTAGTATGGACATTATGATGATTTATATTATTTTAATTCATGAATATGTTCAATTTTTCTATTTTTGTATCTTCTATTTATTTCAATTTTTTGTAATTTTTATTGTAGAGATCTTTCACATTCTTGGTTAAATGTATCCCATGGCAAAACATTGCTGGAGATTAAGAATGTTATGGATTTCTCTGCTTTGATTTTATAACCTGCAACATTGTCAAATTCTCTTATCAATTCTAATAGTCTCAGTGGATTGTTTTTGGTTCCCATTAAAAAGGATCATTTTGTCTCCAAACAGGGATAATTTGACTTCTACCATTCCAATTTTATTTGTTTGATTTCTTTTTCTTACTTAATGACTTACGCTAAACTTCCAGAAATATATTAAGTAATAGTGGTGACAGAGGGTGTCATTGTCTGATTCCAGATCTTAGTGGAAATACTTGCAGCTTTTCCCCATTCAATACAATTTTAGCTGTGGATTTGTCATACGTTGTGTTGATTGTATTAAGGTATCTTCCTTCTATACACTATTTTATTATTAAAGAATTTATCTGCATCTATTGAGGAAATTATGATTTTACCCTTCATTTTGTTGATATAATATATCAAATGTATTTATTTATATATGTTGAACCATTCTTGGATCTCTAAGTTAAATCCCACTTTGTCTGGGTGGATGATATTTTTGATGTTTTGCTGAACTCAATTAAGTAGTAATTTGTTTAGAATTTTTGCATCCGTGTTCAACAGAAATATTGATCTGTAATTCTCCTTTTCATTTTACTTCGGCCATCTTTTGTTGCCTTCCCAGGAATATTAGCAGGGAGCTGGATAGAAGTTGAGCACTCAAGGCATGAATTTGTGCCCATATGGTATGGCAGCACTGCAGAAAGTGGCTTCAGCTGCTATGCCACGGTGCTGGACCCACCACTGTTCTTTTGCTAGGGGGTTTTCTGTCTTTGCCTTCTTTCAGTTTTCTTCCTCCCTCATTCACCATAGAATACTCCACCCTCAGATACCCCCCTACTTTGGGTTGCCTCCTGACTCTAAGGAAAACTGATGTAAATCAGCTTGTGTTCTCCATGTTGGGATTCACGTGATGCTAGCTACTTAATTCTGACCATTACCTCTCCCTCCATGATGTATTTGGATTTTGGCATCGGAAACTACGGAACAGATTTCACACTGAGATAAAACATGCTGGCAGATTCAGATTCCCATCAGAAAAATCTCTAAATTATTTGGGATTGGCCATAATGCTAGTGTCCTATGATCTGTGCATAGCAGAAAAGGTCACAAAGTACACAAAGAAGTATGGGGGAAAGTTATTGGTCCCATATTATATAATAGTGAAATAATATCTGAAACCCTGTTCAAGATTAATCACTATGAGCAGTTGTATCCTGCAATGTTAGTGTTTGTGTAGCATATGTTAACTAAAGTTGTAGCTAATACACTGTTACTAATTAAATATGCTGCAAGGATAAATGATGTTTCTGTGTAATAAGAGCAAAATAATTTACCCCTTTGATACTGAGATGCCTAATAGGAAAAATGTCCATGAAAATCTGCATCAATTGAGAGTATGTTATAAAGTCTTGCATACTGAACCATCAAGAATCATGGAGAACCATGAATGTTTGGTGCAGCAGTTAACATGCTGCCTTTTGGGATTTCTGTATCTCATATTGGAATGTCTGTGTCCTCATATTGGTTCTGATTCTGATTCCAGCCTCCTGCTAACATGAGCCCTTGAAGACAGTAGGTGTTGATTCCACTACTTTGATTCCTGCCACTCATGTGGGAGATCCAGATAGAGCTCAAGGCTCCTGGCTTTAGCTTTGCCAAGCCTTTACTGTTATGGCCATTTGAGGAGTGAACCAGTGAACAGAAGATCTCAGTCTATTTCCACTTTTCAAATGCATTCTTTAAAATCTGGAATTGAACAGAAGTGAGAGTTAAGAGAGTGATGATAAGCCAGCTAGTCAAGTCTTCCAAACATGAGGGGGTAGTAAGTGATGTAATGTGATGCCATCAACTTCAAGAATTTCAAATATCTTTATTGTTTCATCAGTGAATTTTAATAGTGTTCACCATTGAAAATCAAATTTAGCATATTTATTTTTTAAAAAGGCTGAGTGGCAGAAAGGAAAATACAGAAACTTAAAAGAATCGTCTATCCACTGTTTCATTACCCAAAGAGCCACAATGGTCAGGGCTAAGACAAGCCAAACCCAGTAGCCTGGAACTCCATCTTGGTCACCCACGTGGGTAGTAGTGGCCCAGGCTCTTTCACCACCCTCTGCTACTTTCCAGGTTGCATCATCAGTGAGTTGGACAGAAACAGTGCAGCTAAGACTCGAACTGGCATTCCCATATTGTCAGCTTAACCTGATGCACCACAGCTCTATCTCCTGGAAAGGAATTTTTATGTTCACAATTTTTTGACTCAACAATTCTGACTCTTAAGGCAGGAATAGCAATAATGGTGAAAATTGCATGCATTAGAATTTGTGGCATTATAATGACTCCAGGGGTCATATCACAGCCTATAAAATATCCAGCACCTAGTAGAATCAATTAGATAATAAATGTTTGCTGAAAAATAGATCTTTATAAATAACCTAATGGGAGTGGGAGAAGAAAAAAGAAGATGGGTGGGAGTATGGGCGGGAAGGCGACAGGGTAGGAAGAATCACTATATTCCTAAATTAGTATATATAAAATGCTGAAGTCTGTATTCCCTAAATAAAATTTTAATAAATAAATAAATGAATAAACAAATAAATAATTATTTGTTGAATGCCTGTCTATTGACAAAAAGCAAACACAGCTGAAGAGGCCAATAAATTTAATCTAGATAGTTTTAAACAATAGTAATATATCTATTTAATGGATCATCACACAGTCATCAAAATTAAGCCTTTGAAAACTGTTGCTGTATGACATGGAATGATGTTTGGCGCAGTGGTTACAATTCCTGTATCCTGTATCATCTTGGTTCAATACTCATCTCCAGCTTCCTGTTAATGCAGATCCTGGGAACCAATAGGTAATAACTCAAATAATTAGATCCCTGCCACCCACATGAGACCTGAATTGAGATCTGGCTCCTGGATTTTGCTCAGCCTGGTTGTTGTAGACATTTGGGGAAGAAAATCCATGAGTGAGAGTACCCTCTCGAATAACTAAACTTAAAAAAAAAATAAGAACTAGATAAACATTGTAAGTACCTTATGATTATTCCCATGTAAAAATACCTGGATAAGTAAAGTGGCAAAGTTATAATAATTATGGTTTTATCAAGCTAGTATAACCTGGGGTAATTTTTTTTGAAAGGTGTTTATTTGGATAAAAGGGAAATACTAAAAATTCCATCATCCAGGAAAACCAAAACCATAGTGAAGTAGGCTCTGGTTTGTTTCTGGTGTTTCCACATCTTAGTCTATTCTTTGGGCAACTTTTGTCAGTCACATAGTGTTGAAATACCATAATCTATATACCTAAAGTAATATTTGCCGTGACAGCTGGTTTGCAACGTTTCATTGGGAAAAGAAGTGATGGAGCCATGTCATTACCCATATTCTCTCTTATGTGTTGAGGCTAAAATTTTAAAAATAATAAAAAAGAAGAAATCCTTGTGTGTATCAGTATTGTTGCAATCATTTTTGTCAAAATATATTTTTGTCAAAACTATGTTTAAAAATCTTATAATATATTTATAAAAATGTTTATTGGGCAGGCGCCGCGGCTCAATAGGCTAATCCTCCACCTTGCGGCACCGGCACACCAGGTTCTAGTCCCGGTCAGGGCGTTGGATTCTGTCCCGGGTGCCCCTCTTCCAGGCCAACTCTCTGCTATGGCCCAGGAGTGCAGTGGAGGATGGTCCAAGTGCTTGGGCCCTGCACCCCATGGGAGACCAGGAGAAGCACCTGGCTCCTGCCTTCGGATCAGCGTGGTGCACCGGCTGCAGCGCGCCAGCCATGGCAGCCATTGGAGGGTGAACCAATGGCAAGGAAGACCTTTCTCTCTGTCTCTCTCTCTCACTGTCCACTCTGCCTGTCAAAAAAATGTTTACTGATCTGTGATTATTTAAAAATTTACTGTACATGGATGAAATAGTCATCTTTTCATTTTATTATTATTTATGGCTGTTGCCTATATCACAACTGAACTAGGGTCTTTTTACTTGTTTATCTATTTAGTGGAACATTTACCCTGTTGACTGTAGTGTTACTGAAAACTGCTGTCTCAAATACTGGAAAAGAGAAGGAAGAAGGAAATAAGGAAGGAAGGGGAAAGTTAAGGGGAGAGAAGGGAGAGTGAAGGGAGGAGGGTTGCTAGGGAGGAAGGGAAGTGTCATATTTTTAGAACTGTATCTATAAACTACATTTAACCTGTCCTCTTTGTCTTAATATTACATTGCATAAATAATAAAATATTACAGAAGAAAATAATATGTTTTGTGGAATATCATATAGTTATCTATAATTGTTATTGAGAGCTATCAATAAATTATATGGGGTGACATTTGACCTAGTAATTAGCATGCGTCCATCTCATATCACAGTGCCTGGATTGAATACTTACCTCCAGCTTCTTGCTAATGCAGACCCTGAGATGTAGCAGATGATGGCTCAAGTAATTGGGTCTATGCAATCATGTTGGAGACCTGGGATAAGTTTCTGGCTTCTGGCTTCCACCCAGACTACCCCTTGTCATTTCAAGCATTTGGGAAGGGAACCAGTATGTGAAAGTGATCTCTTTCCTTGCTATTTCTACTCCGTACTCTCTCTCAAATAAATAAGTAATTTATTAAAATACAGGATAAAACATTGTAGGTACACTATGCTAATACATGTGTAAAAATATTTGAGTAGGAAAAGGGCTCCAAGTCATAATACTTATGATTTCATCAAATTAGCAGAATGATAAATTAATTTTTTACTTTATTCTAAAAAAATTTTTTTTGAAAAAGGAGAAATGATCAAAAGGGTCAATAAGAAAAAATAAATCTTAATTCCATAAACCAAGAAAGGCACTTCCAATAAGGGAGTAAGTTTGCTTTGTTTATGGCCTTTCCCCATTTAACCTATTCCTTTCATGACTTTTAACAATCACACGGTATTGGCACACCATAATATGCTCGCATATTTGACATTAGAGTCTGTTTGCAATCTTTCATTGAAAAAGAATGATAGATCCATGTCATTACTCAATGAGGTGACCAGAGTTGAAAGACATCTGGAAAGTGGGTAGGGGTGGGTGCACACCCCAAGGGGACTTCAGGGAACAGGAGCGTAAGGGCTCCTCCGGGGCTCAAAGATGTGAAATCTACACATGTGGCTTTTAAAACAAGGCAAAATCTGTACTAGGAGGGTCAGAGAAAGGTGGGGGAGTTCCTGACCTCCACACTCCAGTCCTGTGCAAATGTAGTTTGTCTGAGGGCTTTGACTTGCATAGGTGTCTGTGCCCTGAGCTGGAGGTGTGATGAGACCTAGCAGAGTGCATTCCCTGTTGTAATTCTCCCAATCTGAGCTTTGATTTAGGCAGAAGAGGGTTAGGGTTAAGCCCAGGATGGATGTGCTGGGGTGCAGAAGAGGGACATTGAGGGGCCCATTGATAGTCATGGGTATTCTTAATCCAGGGAGCCTTCCCAGAGCTAACCCCAGAAAGCAATGGGGTGGGGAGTCTGAGACTTAGGGTGATATTTACATGGGCATGGGAAGATCCTGGGTGGCTGTAGATCCCAAAGGAGACAGAAAGCTGGGAAGGCCAAGAGCAGGCTGATGAGAGGAATGGAGGAGTCACAGACTGGTGAGTGGGAGGGCCTGTGCTCCCAGTGTTCCTAGGGCACAACTGAGACACGAGATGGGGCATGGGTCAAAATGAAGAATGGTCCACGGGAGAATAGCAGGGTCAAGCACATCTGACATTCAAGTCATTATTTGCTCCCATTTCCTCCTTTCCTGGAAGAAAGCCAGGGTCACCGACGTCAGAGTCAATCGGCCTGGGGCTGAGCTGGAGAGGGAATGTGTGCGTCTAGCATCGCATTTGAGAGGTGCAAGACAAGAATGTGGGACCTAGGTGGAAGGTGGTCTAGCATATACAAGCTCCCCTGGCTGGGCACCAAGCCCGCTCAGGGAGCTGACGCTGCTGTCGGGGTTTTTAACCATGGGGCTGGCCAAGGAGCCACTTAGAGGTGGTCGCCCCTGCGGCCAGCTAGAGGTGGCCATCCTCAGAACCTGTCGGATCCTGCCTCCCTCTGCGCCTTGGGGGTGCACCCCAAGCCTGCTTGGAGGCAAAAGCCTCGAGGAAAGGGGTGTGCTGGGCTTGGGTCACCAGGGACATCCTAGGCTCGGCGCAGTTGGTGACCCCACCCCAAAGAAAAGGGGACCTGGACGCCCTTGGCAGTCCTGAAGGGCAGTCGGGGAGGGGGTCTCAGAGGTGGAGAGTGGAAAACACCTGCCTCAGGAAACTGGAATCCTGTGCTCCTTCCAGCTCCCACGACCCCTCTGTGAGGGAGACTGGTTCTCAGCGCTGAGGTCTTCCCAGCGGACCGGTCCTTCCCCACCAGGATCCCAGCACTGGCCATTCCCGTGATCTTGCCTCCTGCATGCTGCCCATCATTCTCACCCCTTCCACAGACCCCTCTCTGGGTTCCTGTTTCAAGTCCCCCGCAGGTTCAACCCTTTGCTGTCCTAGCCCTTGCGGTGCCCTCACCACTTTTTCTTATCCTGCCAGTCTCCTTCTATGGCTCCCGTCACTTCAAACCCACATCTGTGCTGCAGTTTCTGCTCTAGTCAGCTTCTTGCTATCGTCCTCCTAAAAGTGTCTTCAGATCCACCCACCAGTCCCATGGCAGCTTACTTCTGGGTGTCCCTTTGAAATAGGATGTGTGTGTGTGTGTGGCCCTGCCTCAGAGCTGAGTCCACCCACTTCCTGGAATGATGAATCCTCTCCCACATCCCACATCCTATGCAGCCACAGATTGACTCAATCTCTCCCATCCCTCATCAATCTATTGCACTGTGACCTAGGCCAGGACTGCTGTGTGCTCCACATCCCCTGGAATAAGTACCCTTAAACCATTCACTCCCCATTCCCCAGCCCTGCTCACCCAGGACCAGGCCGAGCCCTAGGACAGAGGTTCCAGGGCCTGATACACTGCTGTTCTGTGTCTATCAGTCCTATGGCACAGGACATCAGCAAACTGGCCAGCCTGATCCCCACCCACCACCAGCACCAGCACCACCACCACCATTCCCCTTCCCCTTCCTGCCTTATGCGTCTTCTGCTTTCCTCCTAAGCCTGATTCAGGGGGTCTGACACATTGCTTCTCAAGCTGCTTGGGCAGAAAGGCCTGAACCTTGACAGGAATCTGGATAACAGGAAGGAGGGAAGGCTTGGGTTAGCCTGGGAGAGAGGCTGGGGTGGGGGTGGGGTTTCTGCTGAGAAGTCCTTGTGATGAAGAGGCTCTGTCAAGGGGCTCTCGGTAGTTGACGTGCATGGGGGGGGGGGGTTGGGCAGATCCCGTGAAGCAGAGAAGCTCTGCACATAAAGAAGGGAGCTGACAGGGCAGGTTGCTCACTGAGCCAGGGATGTTGGAGGCTGTCAGGGTACATCAAAAACCCTGTGGGAAATAGTGTTCTAAGAGAAATTCATTTTGTGCAAATGTTTTTGAAATCCATGCACAAAATGTTCACAATAACATTTTCCAAGAACATTTTGAAGTCCTCCTAATCTTTGGAAGGCTTTAATGAGTTGGGTCAGATGTTTGCCCTGGACTTAGGGCAGGAGGAGAGGCCTGATGACCTTTCAAGGATCTCAGATATGCCAGAAGTGGTACTGAAAGGCATTTACAAGCATCATCTTTTTATTCTTCACCATAATCCCTCCAGATATATCACCAATTTAAGATGATAAAATGGAGGCTCAGAAGGGTTAGTATAAAGAACCAGGACTTCAATACTACTATCTAATGGTTTGGTCCCATTTGTGTCCTATACACAGCCCCACACTTTCCTGGGACCAGTCTTCTTTCCCTTAGAGGCAGTTGAATGCTCCCCTGGTTTCTAAAAGCAAGTTCTGCCTCTTTCATCACACCCCCTACCCAGAATCCTGAACCTGTGCTTCTCCCTGTCAGGTGTGACCTGGGCTAGTACAGGCTGTACTGCAAGAACTTCATGAAGATGCTGGGTGCCAGCATCTCTGTCCCCAGTCCTGGCATTGCATCTGCCACCTGGCTGGGCAGGTAAGTGCTATGACAAAGGTAGGAGGGGAGCTGGAGCCTGGGGACCTCCTGTGAGTCCAGGGAAGGTCTAAGATTATTGAGTACTTATTATGTTGTGCTCTAATCATCAGATACACGATATTTAATCATTTTAAATGTTGCATCTATCTTATTTAAATCAATACTTAACATAATGCTAGAGGCAGGAAATGTAGTTTCTGAAACTGTACTTATTTCACAGATGAGTAAACTCTGGCCCAGAAAAGACAGTTTGAGTGAGACAGAGGGACATAAGTGGGCCAGGATTCTCCTAACTCCAAATTCAACATTGTGCCCCCATTCCCCAAACACCTGTACAATGCAACCCTGACAGAATGGAAGGCAACACATGCATGATGAGAGTGGGGACTATCACTGTGTGTGCCCACCAGGTTTCTACAGGTATGAGCCCAAAGCTGTGCTGGTGAGCAGGCAGGTGAGTACTGGGCCCATGAGCAATGTGGAAGTTAGACCATAAATCTGGTGTTGAGGAGAGTAAATAGTCAGGACTGTCTAGAGGGTGGAGACCAAGTGGGAGACTCAACTGGGGGAACAAAGATAGAACTGCAGCATTCATAGCAGTGTCCCTTACGCTACCCATTCTCTCTCAGCTTCCTTGGTATGTTCTGATCTAGGATGTCAACAACAATCTAAGGGGTTTGGGTGTAACAGGTGCATATGGGACTGCTTGGGTAGGGGAGGATGGGTTTGGAGTGGCTTGGAAGCCTAGGGCTCTGCTCATCCTCCCAGAAAGCTGGCTGTGACAATAAGGGATTGTTCACCTGGCAGCACTATGCCCCCTGTCTGAATGAGGAGCTGCCCCTGGCTGGACTTGTCCTTGTTTCCTTCTCAAGCTTTGACACCTGTGAGGTTAATAAAAGTGCACTCATGCTTACCCCTTCCTTTGGGCCAGACCCTGTACTATCTGCTTGATGTTGGATAGTCTCTTTAACCTTCCAAGATTTGGAAGTTGGGCGCTACTTTTATTCTCTTTTAAAGTGAGTTATTGGGGCTGGTGTTGTGGTTAAGCCACTTCCTGCAATGTTGCCATTCCTTACTGGTACATGTTCAAGTCTTGGTTGCTCAGCTTCTGATCTAGCTCCATACTATTGTACTTGGAAAACAGCCGCATATGTCTCGAATCCTTGGGCCCCTCCCTGCTATGTGAGATGCCTGGAATAAGTTCCTGGCTCCTGGTTCAAACTAATTCATCTCCAGTCATTGTGGCTATTTGGGGAGTGAACTAGCAAATAGAAGATCTCTCTCTCTCTCTTCTCTCTCTCTCTCTCTCTCTCTCTCTCTCTCTCTCTCTCTTTCTCTCTCTCTCTGTAACTCTGCCTTTAAACTAAGTAAAATAAACCTTTAAAATAAAAGAACTGAGGCATTTAGGCTCAGAGAGACCAAGCCCAGCATATAGAGCTTGAAAGCACTATACTGTGATCAGGAATCTGCCCTGGAGTATCCTACAGGTGTCGTCTTCAGCTCCAATCCAACCTTTTCATTCCAGAATGGGAAGCAATGACAAGATGATGGCTTTGTCTACAGCTTCCTCTGCCTGGTGAGTTTTTTGTGTGTCCAAGATGAGGTAAATATAGATGACTCCTTTATGTGGCTTTGTGCTAATGGTGCCACCTGCCCTGACAGTATAAACTGCTTCTTCTTCCCTTGCCATGAGGGCTTCTTTGGTTGCTTCTGCACGAGCATCCTGGATGAGCGTACCAACTGCCCATTCCATAGAGGAGCCCATTGTATGGACCTAGTGTGCAGGTGCATCCTGGATGAGTGTACCAACCGCCCATTCCACAGAGGAGCCCATTGTATGGACCCAGTGTGCAGCATTGCCTGTCTCTATCCCAGTGGCTATGGTAGAAAGACTTGCAAGCTTATCTTACCTGTGCCAAACCTCCTCACCCCAGCAGGTATCCCTCTAGGGCTCACCTCAGCTATGGCAGTACCTGTCATGGAGTCAGTGTCCCACAGTATGTGTTTTCTATAAATCAACATCATCGGCTGGCATTATGACACAGTGGTTTAAGCTTCTGCTTGTGATGTCAGCACCCTAATTTGCAGTACTGGTTTATATCCTGCTCTGCTTCCAATCCAGTTTCTTGCTTATGAACCCAAGAAATGTGACTTGAGTAGTGGGAACCCTGCCACCCATGTGGAAAACCACAATGGAGTTCCTGGCTGCTGTCTTTAACCTGGCCCAGCCCTGGCTATTTCAGCCATTTGGAGACTGAACCATAACATATTAGATTTCTCTCTCTCTCTCTCTCTCTCAATAAAAGATCTTTAATAAATAAAATACAATCTTCTGGGTAAATAAAGGGAGCTTGTGACTAGTGGAGAGTAAGCTTATTTTACTTATGTGATATATGTATATAAAATCTATTTTTATTATAAGGTTTTCTGCTCATATTTATAGAAAATAACTATGCATGTAGCTTTGATATATGAACTATGCATGCATATTCAATATATGTAACTAAATAATTTATGGCATATTTTCAAAAGAATCCAACATTACTGTATATAAAGAGAATCAATTTGCTTATTTTAGGTATAAAATATTGTGATAATTTTTCCAGCATTGGACAATGAAAAATAATAAATCAAAGAGAAAAAATTAAAAATTTAAAGCCACAAAATCACAGAATTTAGTTGTGTCAAAAGTATTTGTGGGGCCAGCGCTTTGGCACAACAGGTTAAAGCCCTCGCCTGAAGCGCCAGCATCCCATATGGATGCTGTTCTAGTTCCAGTTGCTCCTCTTCAAATCCAGCTCTCAGGTATGGCCTGGGAAAGCAGTGAAAGATGACCCAAGTCCTTGGGCCACTGTGACCACATGGGAGACCTGGAAGAAACTCCTGGCTAATGACTTTGCATCAGCTCAGCTCCAGCCATTACAGCCATCTGGGAGTGAACCAGTGGATGGAATATCCGTATATCTGTGTCTCTAACTCACACTGTAACTCTGTTTTTCAAATAAATGAAAATAAATCTTTAAAAAATGTATTTGCATTCTTAAGCAAAGTAGTTGCTGTCACGGTGGTAAATAACATTTTTACTAGATAGAATCTTTTTCATGTTCTATGTGTGTGTGTGTGTGTGTGTGTGTGTGTGTGTATGAATACAATGTGAAGGCTTCTACCTCCTTAAACTGTGTAATTGGCCTCATTTACTTCCTCATATTGATATGAAATTTTAATGTCCCTTCCAACTCTTATATTAAAAATAATAGCAAGAAAATTGAAAGTTATTTTACACCTCTATAAGAAGCACCTACAGCTTATCTTGAAAATAGTCAAAATAAAACCATGATGTATGTTATGAACAAAAAAAACAGTTAAAATTATGTAAGGTATCTGTATTTATCAGATTATATTCATCTAGAATGATCTAAGCTCAAAGTTAAAGACTTAATAAGTTATGTTTGCAAGTTTTAACATCGATGAAGTGATTGTTTGCTGTGAAAGAAAATATTGAATTAATAAGCAAAGATGGTATGATACCTTTGGGTTTTATGAGGCTCCTGAGAGTCAACCCAAGTGAAGCAATTTGATTCACTTGAAAGAGAAACATGTTTAATACCAATAGAGCCTTTGAATATGTTGGTGCAAAAGATAAACCTCAGCGATTGATCAATTACTATGGTACAGTTTTCGTTGCTCTTTTCAATGTGGATTTGAAGTACAGTGGTGAAAACAATAAATGTGACATTTGAAAACAAAAAAATCACTTGAAAATAAAAGTTGTGGCCTATTAACATAGAGTACGTGGATCATCATCTCTTTATGTGCTCATTTTTCTTTAAAAGTCTGTAGCTGTGTTTTGTTCTGGTTATTGTAAATTTTGAACTTTTACTGAGGTTGTTGCTTAATGATGTTGAATAATGACTCAAAAGTAGAAGTGTTATTAGTTATTAGTTGTTTCCTTCACTGTGCCGAAACTTCTTAGCTTATCACAATCCCATTTGTATCTTTCTGATAATTGTTGATGATTTGGGGGTCTTACACAAGAAATATGTTCCCAGGCCAATGTCATGCACCATTTTCGTTATATTTTCCTCTAGTATATTGATGGTTTTGGGGCTTAAGTTTAGATCTCTTTTCTATCATGAATTCATTTTTGTATATGTTGTAAGGAAGGGATATTGTTTCAAACTTCTGCAAGTGGAAATCTAATTTTCCAGACACAGTTTTTTGAAAGAACACCGTTTTTTTTTTCAAGGAATAATTTTAGATAGTGTCAAAGCTTAGTTGATTGCAGATGTTTGGGTTAATTTCTAGGGTTTCTATTCTGGTCCATTGGCATACATGTCTATTATTATGATAATACTAGATTTATTTATTTTACTTGAATGTCAGGATAACACAGAGAAAGAAGGAGATGGAGAGAGAGAGAGGTCTTCATCTGCTGGCTCACTCCCCAGTTGGCTGCAGTGTCTGGAGCTGGGCTGATTGAAGCCAAGGGCCAGGAGCTTCTTTCAGGTCTCCCATAAGCGTCCAAGGGCCAAGGACTTGAGCCATCTTCTATTGCTTTCCCAGGCTATAGCAGAGCAGAAGGCTGGATCTGAAGTGGAGCAGCTGAGTCTTGATCTGGTGCCCATATGGGATGCTGGCACTGCAGGCGTTAGCTTTACCAGTTATGCCACAGTGCCAGCCCCAAGATTTCCTTTCTTCTAATAACCCTGTAACCAAATAATTTCTGGGCTACTTTCATATAATGCAACCTTGCTGTATATAGAAATAGTTAGTTTAAAATTTTAGGTGTGAAATTTTGAGACTTTTCCTGCACTGGAGAGTGAAAAATATTAAATCAAAGATAAAATGAAATAAAAATATGAAGCCACAAAAATATAAAAAATTTTGTCAAATGTATTTATATTCTTCGGCAAAGCTGTTGATGTCATGGTGCTAAGTAACATTATGTTTTGACAAAGTCTTTACATGTAGGAACCTGAGTTGTGTGAAAGTATAAGGTTATGTATGACTAAATATTAAAGGCCTGTACCTCCTGCAGTTATGTAACTGGCCTTATTAACTTGTACATGTTGATGATGACATTTTTAAGTTCAATGAGAGATTTTAAACTTTTTTTTAACTTTTATTTAGAATATAAATTTCCAAGGTACAGCTTATGGATTACAATGATTGCCCCCCCCATAACTTCCCTCCCACCAGTAACCCTCCCCCTTTGCCTGCTCCCTCTCCCCTTTCATTCACATCAAGATTCATTTTCAATTCTCTTTGTATACAGATTGATTTAGTATCTGGTAAGTAAAGATTTCAACAGTTTGCACCTACATAGAAACACAAAGTGGAAAATACTGTTAGAGTACCAGTTATAGCATTAAACTAAAATGTACATCACATTAAGGACAGAGATCCTACATAATATTTTTTTAAATTGATTAATTTTCTATGCAATTTCCAATTTAACCCTTTTTTTCATTTTCAATTATCTTTATATACAGAAGATCGATTCAGTATATACTAAGTAAAGATTTCATCAGTTTGCACCCACACAGAAAAAAAAGTGTAAAAATACAGTTTCAGTACTAGTCATAGCACTATTCACATTGGAAAACACATTAAGGACAGATCCCACATGAGACATAAGTACACAGTGACTCCTGTTGTTGACTTAACAACTTGACACTCTTGATTATGGCATCAGTAATCTCCCTAGGCTCTAGTCATGAGTTGCCAAGGCTATGGAAGCCTTTAGGGTTCGCTGCCTTCGATCTTATTCTGACAGGGTCATAGTCAAAGTGGAAGTTCTCTCCTCCCTTCAGAGAAAGGTACCTCCTTCTCTGGTGGCCCTGTTCTTTCCACTGGGATCTCACTTGCAGAGATCTTTCATTTAGGTCTTCTTTTTTTTTTTTTCAGAGTGCCTTGGCTTTCCATGGCTAAAATACTCTCATGTGCTCTTGAGCCATATCCAAATGACTTAAGGGCTGATTCTGAGACCAGAGTGCTATTTAGGACATCTGCCATTCTATGAGTCTGCTGTGTTTCCCACTTCCCATGTAGGATCGTTTTCTCACTTTTTCATTCTATCATTTAGTATTAGCAGACACTTGTCTTGTTTGTGTGATCCCCTTGACTCTTAAACCTATCAGTGTGATCCATTGTGGAATGAAGCTGATCAATTGGACTAGTGAGATGGCCTTGGTACATGCTACCTTGATGGGCTTGTATTGGAGTCACCTGGCACGTTTCTAACTCCATCATTTAGGGCATTTGAGCATGCCCCAAATTGTACATCTCCTCCCTCTCTTATTCCCACTCTTTTATTTAACAGGGATCACTTTTCTGTTAAAATTTAATCATATAAGGATAATTGTGTGTTAATTGCTGAGTTCAATCATTAGAACTAGCACAAAAAAAATTACTAAAATGGATAAAGATTTACATTGTACATCAACTGTCCAGACAAGAGCTGATCAAGACACCGTTTCTCGTAGTGTCCATTTCACTTCAAAAGGTTTCCCCCTTGGTGCTCAGTCAGTCGCCGCCAATCAGGGAGAATATATGATATTTGTCTCTTTGGGTCTGGCTCAATTCACTCAGCATGATGTTTTCCAGATTCCTCCATTTTGTTGCAAATGACCGGATTTCATTGTTTTTGATTGCTGTATAGTATTCTGTAGAGTACATGTCCCATAATTTCTTTATCTAGTCTATTGTTGATGGGCATTTCCATTGATTCCATGCCCCAGCTATTGTAAATTGAGCTGCAATAAACATTAATGTGTAGACAACTTTTTTGTTTGCCAATTTACCTTCCTTTGGGTAAATTCCAAGGAGTGGGATGGCTGGGTTGGATGGTAGGGTTATATTCATGTTTCTGAGGAATCTCCAGACTGACTTCCATAGTGGCTTCACCAGTTTGCATTCCCACCAACAGTGGATTAGTGTCCCTTTTTCCCCACATCCTCTCCAGCATCTATTGTTGGTAGATTTCTGAATGTGAGCCATTCTCACCAGGGTGACGTGAAACCTCATTGTGGTTTTGATTTGCATTTCCCTTATGCCTAGTGATCATGAACATTTTTTCATGTGTCTGTTGGCCATTTGGATTTCCTCTTTGGAAAAATGTCTATTGAGGTCCTCGGCCCTTCTCTTAAGTGGGTTGTTTGTTTTGATGTTGTGGCATTTCTTGATTTCTTTGTAGATTCTGGTTATCAACCCTTTATCTGTTGCATAGTTTGCAAATATATTTTCCCATTCTGTTGGTTTCCTATTCACTTTCCTGACTGTTTCTTTTGTAGTGCAGAAACTTCTCAATTTGATGCAATCCCAATGGTTAATTTTGGTTTTCAGTGCCTGTGCTTCTGGGGTCTTTTCCAAGAAGTCTTTGCCAGTACCTATATCTTGCAGGGTTTCTCCAATGCTTTCTAATAATTTGACGGTGTTGGGTCATAGATTTAAGTTTTTAATCCACGTTGAATGAATTTTTGTGTAAGGTGAAAGGTAGGGATCTTGCTTCATGATTCTGCATGTGGAAATCCTGTTTTCCCAGCACCATTTATTCAACAGACTGTCCTTACTCCAGAGATTGGTTTTGAATCCTTGATCAAATATAAGTTGGCTGTAGATGTTTGGGTTGATTTCTGGTGTTTCTGTTCTGTTCCATTGGTCTATCCATCTGGTTCTATACCAGTACCATGCTGTTTTGATAACTACTGCCCTGTAGTATGTCCTGAAATCTGGTATTGTGATGCCTCCGGCTTTGTTTTTGTTGTACAAGATTGCTTTAGCTATTCGAGGTCTCCTGTGTCTCCAAATGAATTTCAGCATCATTTTTTCCAGATCTGAGAACAATGTCCTCGGTATATCTTGATTGGTATTGCATTGAATCTGTAAATTGCTTTTGGCAGAATGGACATTTTGATGATGTTGATTCTTCCAATCCATGAGCATGGAAGATTTCTCCATTTTTTGGTATCCTCTTCTATTTCTCTCTTTAAGGTTTTGTAATTTTCATCGTAGAGATCTTTAACGTCCTTGGTTAAGTTTATTCCAAGGTATTTGATTGTTTTTGTAGCTATTGTGAATGGGATTGATCTTAGAAGTTCTTCCCCAGTCATGGCATTGCCTGTGTATACAAAGGCTGTTGATTTTTATTCATTGATTTTATATCCTGCTACTTTGCCAAACTCTTCTATGAATTCCAATAGTCTCTTAGTAGAGTTCTTTGGGTCTAATAAAGAATCATGTCGTTTGCACAGAGGGATAGTTTGAGTTCTTCCTTCCCAATTTGTATCCCTTTAATTTCCTTTTTCTTGCCTAATAGCTCTGGCTAAGTCTTCCAGCACTCTATTTAATAGCAGTGGTAAGAGTGGCCATCCCTGTCTAGTGCCAGATCTCAGTGGAAATGCTTCCAACATTTCCCCATTCAATAGGATGTTGGCCGTGGGTTTTTCATAAATTGCTTTGATTGTATTGAGGAATGTGCCTTCCATACCCAGTTTGCTTAGCGTTTTCATCATGAAAGGGTGTTGTATTTTATCAAATGCTTTCTCTGCGTCAATTGAGATGACCATATTGTTTCTATTCTGCAGTCTTTTAATGTCATGTATCACGTTGATTGATTTGTGAACATTGAACCATCCCTGGGATAAATCCCACTTGGTCTGGGTGGATGATTCTTCTGATGTGTTGTTGCATTCTATTGGCCAGAATTTTATTGAGGATTTTTGCATCCATGTTCATGAGGGATATTGGTCTGTAATTCTCTTTCAATGCTGCATTTTTCTCCGGTTTAAGAATTAAGGTGATGCTGGCTTCACAGAAAGATTTTGGGAGGATTTCCTCTTTTTCCATTGTTCTGAATAATTTGAGAAGAATTGGAGTTAGTTCTTCTTTAAATGTCTGGTAGAATTCAGCAGTGAATCCATCTGGTCCTGAGCTTTCCTTTGTTGGGAGGGTCTTTATTACTGTTTCAATTTCTGAATCACTTATGGGTCTGTTTAGGTTTTCTATGTCTTCCTGGTTCAGTTTAGGTAGGTTGTATGTGTCTAGGAATCTATACATTTATGATAGGTTTCCCTGTTTGCTGGCATGCAAGTCCTTGTAGTAATTTCTGATGATTCTTTTGATTTCTGTGGTGTCTGTTGTTACATTTCCTTTTTCATCTCTGATTTTATTGATTTGGGTCTTTTCTCTTCTGTTTTCGGTTTGTTGTCCAATGGGGTGTCAATTTTTTTATTTTATCAAAAAACCAGCTCCTCATTTGGCTGATTTTTTGTAATTTTTTTTTTGGATTCAATCCTGTTGATTTCTTCTCTGATTTTAATTATTTCTCTTCTCCTACTAGCTTTGGGTCTGGTTTGCTGCTGATTATCTAGATCCTTGAGATGAACTGAAAGCTCATCTATTTGGTGGCTTTCCAATTTCTTGATGTAGACACCTATTGATATAAACTTTCCTCTTAACACTGCTTTTGCTGTATCCCATAGGTTTTGGTATGATGTGTTGTTATCCTCATTTACTTCCAGGAAAGTTTTGATTTCTCTTTTGCTTTCTTCTATGACCCAGTGTTCATTCAGGAGCATGTTGTTCAGTCTCCATGTGTTTGCATATGTTCTAGAGATTCCTGAGTTGCTAGTTTCCAACTTCATTCCCTCATGGTCTGAGAAGCTGCATGGTATGATTCTAATTCTTTTGAATTTGCTGAGACTTGCTTTATGGCCTAGTATGTGGTCAATCCTGGAGAAGGTTCCATGTACTGCTGAGAAGAATGTAAATGCTTTATCTTTAGGATGAAAAGTTCTGTAGATATCTGTTAGGTCCATTTGGGCTACAGTGTCGTTTAAATCTACCGTCTCCTTGTTGATCTTCTGTCCTGTTGATCTCTCTATCTCTGAGAGTGGAGTATTGAAATCCCCCAGTACTTTTGTAATGGGGTCTAAATCTCCCTTTAAGTCCCTTAACAAATTTTTTAAATAAACCGGTTCCCTGTAATTAGGTGCATATACATTGATAACCATTATATCTTCATGTTGAATGGATCCCTTAATCATTATATAGTGCCCCTCTTTTTCTCCTAATAGTTTTTGTGGTAAAATTTATGTTATCCAATATTACGATGGCTACACCCGCTTTTTTTTCATTTCTGTTGGCATGGTATAACTTGTTCCAACCTTTCACTTTCAGTCTGTATGTATCTTTGTTAGAAAGAAGTGTTTCTTTTAAGCAGCAAATAGATGGGTTTTGTTCTTTAATCCAGTCAGTAAATCGGTGCCTTTTAACTGCACAGTTCAAACCATTCACGTTCAATGTGACTATCGATAAGTAATAACTTTGCCCTACCATTTGCCAAAGATTTTTTTAATGTATGCTTTCGTTTTCCTATGATCTTTCGCTGTGAGTTTTCTTTCTTTAGCTTCTTTCAGATTGATGACCGTGTTTCTGTGTTTCTGCATGTAGCACATCTTTAAGCATCTTTTGCAGGGCTGGACAAGTAGCAACAAATTGTTTATTTTTCTGTTTGCAATGAAAGGTCTTTATTTAATCTTCATTCACAAATGAGAGCTTTGCAGGATATAATATTCTGGGCTGGCAGTTTTTCTCTCTTAGTACCTTGGCTATGTCTTGCCATTCCATTCTAGCTTGTAGGGTTTCTGTTGAGAAGTCTGCTGTGAGTCTAATTGGAGATCCTCTGAGAGTAATCTGACGTTTCTCTCTTGCACATTTTTGGACCTTTTATTTCTGTTTCACTGTGGTGAGTTTAATTACAATGTGTCGTGATGAGGATCTCTTTTGGTCATGTTTATTAGGAGTTCTATGAGCTTCCTGTACTAGGATGTCTCTGTCCTTCTCCGATCATGAGAAATTTTCTGCTAGTATCTCACCAAAAAGGCCTACTAATCCTTTCTCCCTCTCCATGCCTTCAGGAACTCCTAGAACCTGAATGTTAGGTTTTTTAATAGTATCCTGTAGAGTCCCGACAATATTTTTTAGATTTCTAATTTCCTCTTCTTGTCTTTGGTTTGACTGTTTCCTTTACTGTTCTCTGTCTTCTAAGTCAGATATTCTCTCTTCTGCCTCACCCATTCTGTTTGTAAGGCTCTCTAATGTGTTTGTCATTTGATCTATTGAATTCTTCATTTCATTATGATTTCTCGTCACTATCACAGTTTCATGTTCTACTAGTTGTTTCATTTCAGCTTGATTTCTCCTTAATATTTCATTTTTGCAAGAGAGATTTTCTATCTTGTCCTTTAAGGATTTCTGTAGTTCATGAATTTGTTTTTTGAGACCTTTTTAATGTTCTTATTAATTTTTTGAGATCTGCTTCTTGCATTTCTTCTATCTCACCATCTTCATAATCTTTAATTGGGGTGTCTTTTTCATTTGGGGGTGTCATAGTGTCTTCCTTGTTCTTGTTACCTCGGTTTTTGCATTTGTTGTTTGTCATATTGGAGAAATTCTTTGGTTTCTTCGCTGTGGTGTTTTTTTCTTGTTATACTATGACTCTAGATTAAGTGGACTGTCTGCTTTAGATGGAGCCTTAGAGGCTTGAAATGGGTGTGGCCTGAGAGCTCTGTTTGGTTCCTCAGGGTTAAGGGTGTGCCAAAGGTGACACTCCCAGGTTGGGCATGGTAAATCTGTCTCTCTTTATTTCTTTTTTTTTGATTCAAAAGTGAAGTAATTTTGCACAGCTGAATGGAATCAGAGGTAGTCAGCAGGTGAATGGTGTACCCACAGGAGCCAGAGATCGGAAGCTCTTCCCAAGGACCACACAGGGTATCTGTTCTACACTCAGTGTGGGCTGAAATGCTCCTGCAGTCTCCAACTGGGTTGCCAAAGTTACCGAATTGTAGCATCTCTGGAGAGTACTCACATGAACTTCGTGAGTTCTCTCCCCCACCGTCTCTCCCTTCACAGTATCAGTTCATAGCATCACACATTAACTAGGTCCCAACCTCCCGCTATTTCACCCCCCACCCAGAGTCAGGTTTTTCTGCTAGGCTCAGTGCTGCTGCAGACCTGAGGTCACGCTACTTATGATGTATGTCCAAAATGGTGCCTGCTCTTTGTCTTGCTCGCCCTTGAGAGATGAGTGGAGAGAGAGAAACTCGTGTCCATATCGTTCACTTCTCTCTCTCTCTCTCTCTCTCTGTCTGTCTCTCTCTCTCTCTCCTATTTAGCCTGGTGAACTTTTCCCCACGGGGTTTCAAATCTCGTTCCCTCTGGTCTCCTCTTTCCGCTTGCCTGTCGGTGTCTCAGGCTATTGAGGCTCAGCTCACCTCGTGTTCCAGCGCTGGTGTGTTGAGTCTGCCGCTGGTGTCCCAAACTGTGGGCTCCCATGCTCTTCACGCAGGTCCACTGTGAATCACTAGTTCTGGAAGAGTTTACTGTTTCTTCCCCTACTCTTCCTTGAACCTGCAGTATCTCCACTTTTATTAAACTGTCTCTCCCCAGACTATCAGTGTGCTTGCTTCCTATTCCGCCATCTTGTACCACCTCGAGTCCATATCTTAAATATCATGAATTCAGCTGCAGTAAACATGGTAGTGATACCAATTTTCTTATTAATAATTATGAAATTAATAAACCTTTTGGTTTCTTTCCATGAATTCACAGAATTCTGAATACTGGCTCAAATACCACCAGGCAGCATGATAAGGTTTTTAAGCATTTTACTTAGTGAGAGAAATGCATAGGAGAGTGCAGGCTCTATCTAAAAAGAAAGGGAAATCAGAGTAGATCAAAAGTCAGCGACACGGAGGAGCATGCAGGCTGGAAAGCATGAAATGTGCCCTGAAAGTGTGGGGCGGCATGGGGATCAAGGGAAGGGAGGAAAAAAAAAGGGACAGACCCACTGGGATCCAGCTTTTAATCCACTTCTAAAGGGGAGTTGTTAATTAGTCTGATTGACAGGTGGGCATTAGGCGTGCTCAGGTAGGGGCATAAGATCACCCATGGCATGGTGAAGGCATGGTCTTCCACTCACAAACCTAATCAATTTTATCCTATTCACCTGCATACATCAGGAGTACAGATCACTCTTTTTTTTAATTTATTTTATTTGTAACAAATGGCAAGGTAAAACAGAAAGTGCATTTGTAAATAGATTTTTTTCTAGTAATATAATAATGCAGGCATTAGATATTGTAAGATAAATAACCAGTGGTCTTCTTTCTTTTTTAAGTTTTAATAAATATAAATTTCCAAAGTACAACTTTTGGATTATAGCAGCTTTTTCCCCCCATAACCACCCTCCCACCCGCAACTATCCCATCTCCCACTCCCTCTTTCACATAATGATTTATTTGTGCTTGTGTAAATTCCCAGGAGTGGGATGTCTGGGTCACATGGTAAGTCTATATTCAGATTTCTGAGTTTTCTCCATATTGTTTTCCACCAAACTGCAGTGTACATTCCCACCAAAAGTGAATTAAGGTACCCTTTTCTCCCACATCCTGCCCAATATGTGTTGTTTGTTGATTTCATTCTTTTGTAAGGTTTACTTATTTGATAGGCAGTGTTACAAAGAGGCAGAGGCAGAGAGGGTGTGTGTCTTCCATCTGCTGGTTCACCCCCAGATAGCCACAATGACCAGAGCTGGGCCAACCTGATGCCAGGAGCCAGAAGCTTCTTCCAGGGCTCCAATGTAGGTGCAGGGGCCCAAGGACTTGGGCCATTGTCCACTGCTCTCCAAGACCATAGCAGAGAGCTGGATTAGAAGTGGAGCAACCGGGACTTGAACTGGCAACCACATGGGATGCTGGCACTTCAGGTAGTGGCTTTACCTGCTATACCACAGTGCCGACCCCTGTTTGTTGATTTCTTATGAGAACAATTCTAACAGTGGGCAGGTGAAACATCATTCTGGTTTTAATTCACATTTTCCTAATGGCTAATGATTCTCAGCATTTTTTATGTGTCTTTTGACCATTTGAATTTCCTATTCTGCAAATTGCTTTTTCAAGTCCTTTGCCCATTTCCTAACTGTATTGACTGTTTTGTTGTTGAGTTTCTGAGCCCTTTATAGTTTCTGGACATCGATCCTTTATCAGTGTAATAGTTTGCAAATATTTTCTCTCATTCTATTGGTTGCCTCTTCACTTTGGTTAGTTTCTTTTCTCAGCTTGATGCAATCCCATTTGTCAATTTTGGCTTTGATTGCTGTGTCTGAGGTTTTTTCCAAGACATCTTTGGTTATGCCGATGTCTTCCAGAGTCCCCCAGATGTTCTCAAGTAATTTGATCATATTGGGTCATAAATTTAGGTCTTTGATATATTTTGAGTGGATTTTTTTGTAGAAGGGGTCTTGTTTCAAACTTCAGAATGCAGAGACCCAGTTGTCCCAGCACCATTTTTAAAGAAACTGTCCTTGTTCCAGGGATTGATTTTAGCTTCTTGTCAAAGATAAGTTGGTTGCAAATACATGGATTGATCTCTGTAGTTTCTATTCTGCTCCATTGGTATACACATCTACTTTTTGGCTGATCTTTAGTTCACTTTGATTTATGGAGATCTTCCCTGGGTATTATGCATGGCTGTGAATCCAACTCCAAGAGATTTCTTTCATTTTTTAAAGATTTGTTCATGATTTGGTTTACTAGTTTTGTTCCTCTGTCATTCATCATAGAATACTCCAGCCTCAGATGCCCCCAACTTTAGTGGCCACCTTCCTCTCTCAGGAATACTGAGATAAATCAGCTTGTGTTCTCCATGTTGGGGATTCTCAAAATGTTACTTAATTCTGACCACTACTTCTCCCTCCATGATATATTTGGATATCGACACAAGCAACTATGGAACAAATTTCATGATGAAGTATGGAGGAAAGTTATTGGTTCCATGTGCTATCCTAGTGAAATAGTATCTGAAACCCTGTCCTATATATTAATACTCACTATGTGCAGTAGTATCGTGCAATGTTAGTGTTTGTGTGGCATTTGCTAACTAAAGTTATACCTAATATGATGTTACTAATTAAATATGTTGCACAGATAAATTATGCTTCTGTGTAACAAAAGGAAAATAATTTAATTCTTTGGAACAGAAATGCCTAATAAGAAAAGTTACATAAAAATCTGTATTAATTGAAAGTATGTTATAGGGGCTGGCGTTGTGGCGCAGCAGGTTAATGCCCTGGCATAAAGCACTGGCATCCCATCTGGGGAGTGAGCCATCAGATGGAAGACTTCTCTCTCTCTGCCTCTCCTCTCTCTGTGTAACTCTTTCAAATAAATAAATATTTTAAAAAGAAAGTATATTATAAACTCTTGCATACTGAACCATCAAAAATCATGGAGAGCCATAAATGTTTGTTTCAGCAGTTAACATGCTGCCTCTTGTGATGTCTGTATCCCACATTGGAATGTGTTGGTTCACATATTGGCTCTGATTCTGATTCCTGCCTCCTGCTAACATGAGCCATGGAAGACAGCAGGTGTTGACTCAAGTACTTTGATTTCTGCCACTCATGTGGGAGATCCAGGTAAATCTCTAGGTTTTGGCTTCAGCTTGGCCTAGACTTTACTGTTATGGCCATTTGGGGGAGTGAGCTAGTGAATGAAAGAGCTCTATTTCTACTTTTCAAATACATTTTTTAAAATCAAGAATTAGACAGAAGTGAGAGTTAAGAGAGTGACAACAAGCCAAGTAGTAAAGTTTTCCAAATATGGGGGAGTAGTAAAAGATGTAATGTGATGCCATCAAATTCAAGAATTTCATATATATATATACATATATATAAAGCTTTTATTTAAAGAATATAAATTTCCAAAGTACAGCTTATGGATTACAATGGCTTCCCCCCACCATAACTTCCCTCCCACCCACAACCCTCCCCTTTCCCGCTCCCTCTCCCCTTCCATTCACATCAAGATTCATTTTCAATTCTCTTTATACACAGAAGATCATTTTAGTGCATATTACGTAAGGATTTCAACAGTTTGCCCTCACACAGAGACACAAAGTGAAAATACTTTTGGAGTACTAGTTATAGTATTAATTCACAATGTACAGCACATTAAGGACAGAGATCCTACATGATTTTTTTAAAAAATTGATTACTTTTCTATGCAATTTCCAATTTAACACCAAGATTTTTTAATCATTTGCAATTATCTTTATATACAGAAGATCGATTCAGTATATACTATGTAAATATTTCATCAGTTTGTACCCACACAGAAACAAAAAGTGTAAAAATACTGTTTTAGTATTTTTCAGTAAAAATATTTTGAAAAGGCAAAGTGTCCCAAGTTTTACATGTGGCCCCAAATGATGGAGTTAGAATTGTGCCAGGGGTTTCCAATACAATCCCATCAAGGTGGCATGTACCAAGGCCATCTCATTAGTCCAAGTGATCAATTTCAGCTCACAATTGATCACACTGATAGGTCTAAAAGTCAAAGGGATCACACAAACAAGACTAGTGTCTGCTAATACTAACTGATAGAATGAAAAAGGGAGAGAATGATCCAACATGAGAAGCAGGATACACAGCAGACTCATAGAATGGCAGATGTCCTACATAGCACTCTGGCCTCAGAATCAGCCCTTAAGGCATTCGGATCTGGCTCAAGAGCCCATGAGAATATTTTAGGCATGGAAAGCTAAGACACTCTGGAAAAAACAGAAGACCTAAATGAAAGATCTCTGCGAGTGAGATCCCAGTGGAAAGAACGGGGCCATCAAAGAAGGAGGTACCTTTCTCTGAAGGGAGGAGAGAACTTCCACTTTGACTATGGCCCTGTGGGAATAAGATCGAAGTCGGCTAACCCTAAAGGCTTCCATAGATTCGGCAACTCATGACCAGAGCCTAGGGAGATTACTGACGCCATAAACAAGAGTGTCAAATTGTTAAATCAACATCAGGAGTCACTGTGTACTTACGTCTCATGAGGGATCTGTCCTTAATGTGTTATCCAATGTGAAGTGATGCTATTACTAGTACTGAAACAGTATTTTTACACTTTGTGTTTCTGAGTGGGTGCAAACTGATGAAATCCTTTCATAGTATATATTGAATCGATCTTCTTTATATAAAGATAATTGCAAATGATTAAAAAATCTTGGTGTTAAACTGGAAATTGCATAGACAATTAATCAATTTTTTAAAAAAAAAATCATGTAGGATCTCTGTCCTTAATGTGCTGTACATTGTGAATTAATACTATAACTAGTACTCCAACAGTATTATCATTTTGTGTCTCTATGCGAGGGCAAACCGTTGAAATCTTTACGTAATATGTACTAAATTGATCTTCTGTGTATAAAGAGAATTGAAAATGAATCTTGATGTGAACAAAAGGGGAGAGGGAGCGGGAAAGGGGAGGGTGGGGGGAGGGAGGGAAGTTGTGTGGGGGGGGAGCCATTGTGGTCCATGAGCTGTTCTTTGGAAATTTATATTCTTTAAATAAAAGCTTTATATATAATAAAAAAAAAAAAATGAAAAGGCAAAGTGACAGAAAGGAAAACACACAAACATAGAGGAATGTTTTATCCGCTGTTTCATTCCCCAAAGGGCCACAATAGTCAGAGCTGGGACTATGCAAACCCAGTAGCCTGGAAATTCATCTGGATCACCCATGTGGGTAGTAAGGGCCCAGGCACTTGAACCACTTTCCAAGTTGTATCATCAGGGAGTTGAATCGTTATAGCATTACTTCACATTGGATAACACATTAAGAACAGATCCCTCATGAGACGTAAGCACACAGTGACTCCTGTTGTTGATTTAACAATTTGATACTCTTGTTTATGGCATCAGTAATCTCCCTAGGCTCTAGTCATGAGTTGCCGAGGTTATGGAAGCCTTTAGGGTTCGCTGACTTCGATCTTATTCCGACAGGGTCATAGTCAAAGTGGAGGTTCTCTCCTCCCTTCAGAGGAAGGTACCTCCTTCTTTGATGGCCCCTTTCTTTCCACTGGGATCTCACTCGCAGAGATCTTTCATTTAGGTCTTCTTTTTCTTTCAGAGTGTCTTGGATTTCCATGCCTAAAATATTCTCATGGTCTGTTGAGGCAGATCCGAATGCCTTAAGAGCTGATTCTGAGGCCAGAGTGCTATTTAGGACATCTGCCATTCTATGAGTCTGCTGTGTATCCCGCTTCCCATGTTGGATCATTCTTTCCCTTTTTGATTCTATCAGTTAGTATTAGCAGACACTAGTCTTGTTTGTGTGATCCCTTTGACTCTTAGACCTATCAGTGTGATCCATTGTGAACTGAAATTGATCACTTGGACTAGTGAGATGGCCTTGGTACATGCCACCTTGATGGGATTGTACTGGAATCCCCTGGCACGATTCTAACTCCATCTTTTGGGGCAGGTCCGATTGAGCATGTCCCAAATTGTACATCTCCTCCCTTTCTTATTCCCACTCTTATATTTCACAGGGATCAGTTTTCAGTTAAAATTTAAACACCTAGGAATAATTGTGTGTTAATTACAGAGTTCAACCACTAGTACTAGGATAAAAAAATACTAAAATGGATAAAGTATTATATTGTACAACAACAGTCAGCACAAGAGCTGATCAAGTCACTGTTTCTCATAGAATTTCAAATATCTTTATTTTTTCATCAGTGAATTTTAATAGTGTTCATCAATTAAAGGAAAAATTTAAAAATTTTTTGAAAAGGCAAAGTGACAGAGAGGAAAACACACAAACATAGAGGAATGTTTTTTTTTTATTTTTTTATAATGCTTATATTTAAAGAATATAAATTTCCAAAATACAGCTTATAGATTACAATGGCTTCCCCCCCCATAACTTCCCTCCCACCCGAAACCCTCCCCTTCCCACTCCCTCTCCCCTTGCATTCACATCAAGATTCATTTTCAATTCTCTTTATATACAGAAGATCAGTTTAGTATATATTAAGTAAAGATTTCAACAGTTTGCCCTCACATAGCAACACAAAGTGAAAAATACTGTTGGAGTACTAGTTATAGTATTAATTCACAATGTATAGCACATTAAGGACAGAGATTCTACATGATATATTTTTTTTAAATTGATTAATTTTCTATGCAATTTCCAATTTAACACCAAGATCTTTTTTCATTTTTAATTATATTTGTATACAAAAGATTGATTCAGTATATACTAAGTAAAGATTTCATCAGTTTGCACCCACACAGAAACACAAAGTGTAAAAATACTGTTTCAGTACTAGTTATAGCATTACTTCACATTGGACAACACATTAAAGACAGATCCCACATGAGACGTAAGTACACAGTGACTCCTGAAGTTGAATTAACAATTTGACACTCTTGTTTATGGCGTCAGTAATCTCCCTAGGCTCTAGTCATGAGTTGCCGAGGCTATGGAAACCTTTAGGGTTTGCTGACTTCAATCTTATTCCGACAGGGTCATAGTCAAAGTGGAGGTTCTCTCCTCCCTTCAGAGAAAGGTACCTCCTTCTTTGATGGCCCCATTCGTTCCACTGGGATCTCACTCGCAGAGATCTTTCATTTAGGTCTTCTTTTTTTTGCCACAGTGTCTTGGCTTTCCATGCCTAAAATATTCTCATGGGCTCCTGAGCCAGATCTGAATGCCTTAAGGGCTGATTCTGAGGCCAGAGTGCTATTTAGGACATCTGCGATTCTATGAGTCTGCTGTGTATCTTGCTTCTCATGTTGGATCATTCTCTCGCTTTTTGATTCTATCAGTTAGTATTAGCAGACACTAGTCTTGTTTGTGTGATCCCTTTGACTCTTAGACCTATCAGTGTGATCCATTGTGAACTGAAATTGATCACTTGGACTAGTGAGATGGCCTTGGTACATGCCACCTTGATGGGATTGTATTGGAATCCCCTGGCACAATTCTAACTCCATCATTTGGGGCAGGTCCGATTGAGCATGTCCCAAATTGTACATCTCCTCCCTTTCTTATTCCCACTCTTATATTTCACAGGGATCAGTTTTCAGTTAAAATTTAAACACCTAGGAATAATTGTGTGTTAATTACAGAGTTCAACCACTAGTACTAGGATAAAAAAATACTAAAATGGATAAAGTATTATATTGTACAACAACAGTCAGCACAAGAGCTGATCAAGTCACTGTTTCTCAAAGAATTTCAAATATCTTTATTTTTTCATCAGTGAATTTTAATAGTGTTCATCAATTAAAGGAAAAATTTAAAAATTTTTTGAAAAGGCAAAGTGACAGAAAGGAAAACACACAAACATAGAGGAATGTTTTATCTGTTGTTTCATTCCCCAAAGGGCCACAATAGTCAGGGCTGGGACTATGCAAACCCAGTAGCCTGGAACTTCATCTGGATCACCCATGTGAGTAGTAAGGGCCCAGGAACTTGAACCACTTTCCAAGTTGTATCATCAGGGAGTTGAATCAGAAACAGTGCAGCTAAGACTTGAACTGGCACTCCCATATGGAAGGTCATCATTGCAGGTGGCAGCATAACCTGATGCACCACAGCTCAATATCCTGGAAAGAAATCTTTAGGGGCCAGTGCTGTGGCACAGTGGGTTAATGCCCTAGCCTGAACCGCCAGCATCCCATATGGGCGCCAGTTCGGGACCCGGCTTCTCCTCTTCTGATCCAGCCCTCTGCTATGGCCTAGGAAAACAGTGGAAGATGGCCCAGGGCCTTGGGCCCCTGCACCCACGTGGGGGATCTGTGGAGAGCTCCTGGCTCCTGGCTTTGTACTGGCACAGTTCTGGCTGTTGCAGCCAATTGGAGGGTGAACCTTCAGATAGAAGACCTCTCTCTCTCTCTCTCTCTCTCTCTCTCTCTCTCTCTCTCTCTCTCTCTCTTCTGCCTCTCCTCTCTCTGTGTAACTCTGACTTTCAAATAAATAAATAAATCTTTAAAAAAAAGAAATTTTTATTTTCACAATTTTTTGACTCAACAGTTCTGACTCTTAAGGCAGGAGCATCAATAATGATGAAAACTGCATACATCAAAATTTGTGGCATTACTATGACTCCAGGGGCTGTATTACAGTGCATCAGATGATGTCCAGCACCTACTAGAATTACAGAGATAATAAATGTTTGTTGAAAATATATCTTTGTAAATAATTAATGGGAATGGGGGAGGGAAGAGGAAGAAGGATGGCAGTATGGGTGGGAGGGATGCAGGGTGGGAAGAATTACTATATTCCTAAATTAGTTTATATGAAATATATGTCTGTATTCCTTAAATAAAATTTTAATAAATAAATAGATAAATGTTTGTGGAATGACTGTCTAATGATAAAAAAGCAAACACAACTGAAGAGGCCAATAAATTTAGATAGGTTTAAACAATATTAATGTATCCACTTAGTGAACTATCACACAGTCGTAAAAATTAAGCCTTTGAAAACTATTGCTGTATGACATGGAGTGATGTTTGTTGTAATGGTTATGACGCCTGCATCCTCTATCATCCCATACCAGAGCACTTTGGTTCAATACTCACCTCCAGCTTCCTGCTAATGCAGAACCCAGGAAGCAATATGTAATGACTCAAATAATTGGATCCCTGCCACCCACATGAGACCTGAATTGAGATTTTATTTTAATGCCCATATGGGATGCCAGCGTTTCAGGCCAGGGCATTAACCCACTGCGCCACAGCACCTGTCCCTTAAATTTACTCTTTTTATAAAGGTGCTTATTTTGAATAAAAGGAAAATGCTGAAAATTCCATCATACAGGAAATCTGCCACCATAGTGAAATAGGTTCTGCTTTTTTTCTGGTGTTTCCACCTCTATGCATAGTGTTGATACACCATAGTCTACTTGCATGATGTTTGATATTATAGGATGTTTGCAACTTTTCATTGAAAAAAATGATAGATCCATGTCATTACTCAGTGAGGTGATCAGAGTTGAAAGTAAGACTTCTGGAAAGTGGGTAGGGGTGGGTGCACACACCAGGGAGACTTCAGGGAACAGGAGCATAAGGGATCCTCAGGGGCTTGAAGAAGTGAAATTCCCATGTATGGCTCTTAAAATATGGCAAAAGCTCGACCAGAAGGGTCAGAGATAGGCAGCAGAGTTCTTGACCTCTATGCTCTAGTCCTGAGCAAATGAAGTTTGTCTGAGGGCTTTGACTTGCATAGGTGTCTGTGCCCTGAGCTGGAGGTGTGATGAGACCTAGCAGGGCCCTCCCTGTTGCAATTCACCCAATCTGAGCTTTGATTTAGGCAGAAGAGGGTAAGGCTGAAGCCCGGGATGGATGTGCTGGGATGCAGAAAAGGGAATTTGAGGGGCCCAGTGATAGTCAGGGTGTGTTCCCAATCCAGGGAGCCTTCCCAGAGCTGACCCCAGAAAGCAATAGGTTGAGGAGACTGAGACTGATGGTGATATTTAGACGGGCATGGGTAGGTTCTGGAGGGCTGTAGACCCAAAGGAGAGAGAAATCTGGGAAGTTCAGGAGTAGCTTGATGAAACTGCCCTGAAATGGAGAGGGCGAGGCCTGGCAAGTGCAGAGGGTGGGTGCCGGAGTGTCCCTGGGGTACAAAAAAGACACGTGATGAGGTGTTCCGGAAAGGGGGAATGGGCCACAGGAGAATAGCAGGGTCACAATTTGCTCCCGTTTCTGCCTTTCCTCAAGAAAGCCAGGGTCATAGCCTTTGGAGTCCAGAGGTCTGGGGCGCAACAGGAGAATGTGTGAACCAAAAGTAGCTTGGAGAGGCACGGGAGAGGTAGGCGGGACCGGGGTGGAGGGCGGTCTAGCAGGCGCAAGCTCCCCTGGCTGGGCACCAAGCTTGCTTCAGGAGCCACCACCGCCACAGGGCTGACAAGGAAGCCGCCTAGAGGGCCTTGGCCCTGCAGCTGGCTAGGTACGGCCATCCTCAGAGCCTGTGGGATCCGGCCTTGCTCTGTGCTCTGGAGGCACACCCTCTGCTTGCCATGGGGAAAGACCTCCAGCACAGGGGCGCGCGGGACTTGAGTCGCCAAGGACATCCCAGGTTCTGCGCTGTTTGCGAGCCCACCGAGGTGGAGATGAGAACCAGCAGTCCCAAAGCGCAGTGGGGGAGGCGATCTCAGAGGCGAGTGGCGACCGCCGGCTTCCAGGAACCAGGATCCCAAGCTCCTTCTACCCCTGGCCCACATCTGGGGTGACCGCTTCTGGACCCTGCCCTTCTCCCCGTGGACTCCTCCTTCCATACAGGTATCTCTACCCCCACCACTCCTGCAACCACACCAAGCTGTGTGCTGTCCATTATTTTCGTCCCTCCCCCAGACCCCTTTCTGGATTTCTGTCTCCAGTCTCCCTCAGGCTCAAGTCTTCCTCGCCCCAACCCTCCCGATGCCTTCAATGCCTTATCTTTTTCCAGCGCCCATCTCCCTCACATGCTGCACATGGTAGGAGACAATCCTCAAAGATTGCAGCAGCAGTAGAAGCAGCAGCTGCAGGAGCAGCAGCCAGGGCAGGCCAGAGCACAGCACAACCAGGAGGCCCAACAGGGCTGCTGCATTGATCAGCAAAATGTTTGGAATAAAGGCCAAGCTGTCAGCCACACAGGGCATGTTAGAAAAGAAACAGTTTAGGATCTGGTCTGTGGGCATGGAATCAAAGTCATTAGTGCCTGGTAGAGGGGAGTGGTAGGCTAGGGAAAGAACTGACAGGAAAGCAGTTGGTGGTCAGCCCTTGGGAGAAGATGGGATGGGGAAGAAGGCCTAAATCAGAGAATAGAAAAGGAGCAAAGTTTCCCCAGAGTTTGTGGGCAAAAGGAGAGTTTGGGCGAGCTGAAAGAAGAATGACCTGAAGTGGGAAAGAGAGATTCTCCCATACCTGTGGTCAGTGGGGAACCCAAGAGACCATGCCAATCATTGCTTTGCCTCTAGGCTGCAACCACCTACTCTTCTTCCAGTGGAAGGGAGATAATATCTCTCTAAAGATGGGGATGACAGCCCAGAGAGTATGATTCAGTTATATTTATATGTCAGCAGGAACATCCTGTTGCCGGTGACTGGGCAGAATGGTGTGTGGCATCCGTTTCTGAGGATCATCTCAGGGTATAAAGTCCAGGCTCAAGATTCAACTGCAGCCTGAAATCCATCTCTACCATTTAGTAGTTGGTAGACCCCAGGTAAAGGATTTTCTAGTCCTTCAAAGGCTTCTTTTTCCCTTCTTAAAAATGGAGACACTAACGGATCCATGCTTCACATGACTGACAATGGGACTTCAAAAAGTTTGTGAAAAATGAAATTTGAAGGTAAGTTTACTTTATTGCACAAAATTTAAAATCCATGCATATGAAGGATTTTTTAAAAGTTTGTGAGAATATGCATTATGAAAAAACTGCATTGATTTCAAGGTTTTGTAACAAAAATGTTTTATTAAATTTCCATTTCTAAAAACTTAATTTATTTGAAGAGAGACAGGGAGAGGGAGATTTCCCATCCTCTGGTTCACTCCCCAAATACCCATGTGGCCAGGCTGAGCCAGGAGACAGGAATGCAATCCAGTTCTCTCATGTGGGTGGCGGGAACCCAATCACTTCAGCCATCACCACTGAATCCCAGTGTCTGCATTAGCACAAACCTTGAGCCAGGGCATTGAACCCAGCTGCTCCAATGTGAGATGCAGTCATCTTAACCCCTAGGCCAAATATTCACCCCTAAATTTACCTTTTAATTCTACTTTTCCTCAAGCTTTTTGAATCAGTCAAGTACTTAGCACACTCTGCCTGGCACAGAGTAAGTGTTCAATAATTGACAGGTATTTGGACTACACTTGGTGCAGTCTCAAAGATAGCCCTTACTCTATCACTGCCTTCCTGTCCCTCGTGTCTGCCATAGTAACCCTATATTTACCAGGGGACTATGTCAAATAGTTTTTCAAAGCAACTCTTGCTGCCAACTTAGGAGAAATTAATTCCTTCACAGTATGGTTCCTGGAGGAGAGGAAGGGCAGTGGACAGCTGCTGGCTGACCATGTAAAGGCCCACAAAGTTCTGGGTTAATGACTTGACTATCTTCAGCACTAGCCTTGGCCAAAGTACCTCGGTTTCCCCATCTGTGAAATGGGAAAGACAGTACCTACCTCATAGGATTACTGTGAGGTCCTAATAAGATAATGAGCAGGAAAGGACTTTGGAATAGTAACATTAATAATAATTGCTTTTTTGGCACTCGTTCTGTACCAGACACTATCTTAAGCACTTTCCATATACTAATGAGCCTAATTCTGAGAAAAATCATAGGACCAGGTCCACACATAGCAATGGAAATGATCTTAAAAATGGCTTACATAAAAATGTAAGAAACAGCATAATACATGATCATTTGCATAGTCACATGCATACAAAAGAGTAAATTTCCAACAACACAAACAAATTATAAACATCAAACACACACTGAGAATGGATACTTATCAAAGAGAGGAGGAAATGGGAACAGAGTATGGAGATAAAAGAGGATGGGCAAAGGAATCAAACAGAAAAAGGGCCTTGAATGAACTCAGGATCAACCCTCAGCACCTGAACTCTGAAGTGGAAATAACTCCAGGTTAATTCTCTTTTTTGCTTCATTTCACAGTTGAGAAAATTATAGGCTTATGTAAATGGTTCTGAACTCAGGCAGTTGCACTGCTCTGACGTCTCTCAGGCAGAAAGGTTGTCACATGGGGCACTCATCTGTTAGAAAGACCTCACATGTCCTGAGAGACTGCTCCACATGGATAGAGATGTGCTCCCCCATCCCTTTCTCCCAGCCCCTCACATAAGGACTGAATATAGTAGGATGTGATGCAGGGTGATGTTGCTGCAAAGAGGGATGCCAAGAGAAGGGTTCAGAGGGAGCTGATGCCAGTAGTGGTCACATAAATGAGGAGGAATAAATAGATGTTGGAGGGTCCAGTGGGGACAGCTTTGGTCATTGGGAACACTGGATGATAGGCAGGAGTCTGTGGTTAAGCAAAATTAGAGCCACGCAGGGATCCCTTCAGCTTCCCCAGACCACCTGTCCTCATTTTAGGGGACAGAGACCCTGAAATAACAGGCCCCAACCCTCACTCCCTGCCCAGAAACTACTCTGAGAACAACAGGCCTATTTCCAGCCTTAGCCACTCACTTGAGGCTTCCAATGGAGAAGAGGAACAGCTGAAGGGAGAAGGGCCCCTTGGAACCCAGGCTGATGCGACCTACCACCTTCTGCAAATTATGCTTGGCTTCTGTCATCTGACAGAGCTGGAGAAGAAGCCACCAGTCTTCACAAATCCATGTGGCTGGGTGGAGATGGGAAGAATATGAGAGACTCATCTTCATTTTATGCAGGCACCCAGTTTCTCTGACCTTGACTACAGTTCCTACCCTTCTGTATGTCCCTGGTATTTCCCACCTTGCCACAGCCTCCCCCCTTTTGTTCCTTCCCTAGCCCTATTATCTTCCAGCTCTAGGGAGAGCACAGTCTCACAGTTGCACAATGGGAGCCATCCTGGGAGAGGGAAGACCAGAAGAATGCTAGAGTGCACCCTTCTGTTCCACGGGGCTCTCTTAGAATGTAAGGTAGAGTGTTTGTCTCATTGTTGATCATACTTACTGAGTCTCTGTGCTAGGTGTTGGTCAGTGCAATGTGATGGGACCTGATCACCATGATGATGGATGGCGTAAGGGACTTTTTGGCCATACTCTCACCTTGCATGAGCAACAGGAAGAAGATGCCAAGGTCAAGCCCTGGCCCTGGCCCTCCACTATGCTTGACTTGTACATAAGCAAGGCTGCAGCATGGTTTCATCCTGCAGCAGGCAGCCAGGTGTGCTCTGCTCCAGTTCTAGCCATCTTCTGTTTTCTCTAGATTTTGTGTTGAATGAACTTTGATTGCAAGCATTAGGGAAATACAGAGGAATTAAGCTTGCAGAATGACCATGTAATCTTCATGTTTCAGACAAGCAGGCAAGCTTTTTCAAGAACAGACATGCTCTGGATTATGGCAGTGCAAAGCAAACCCATTCCTCCATCTCCTGGAGTATATCAGAGACATATTCTTGTCCATCCTCAGTCAAGACTTTGAGGACAGCGTGTACCAATGGCAGTATCTCAGGGGAGGCCTGGGAGGGGAAGTAGAAACAGGTTAATATGGGTCTATACTAAGTTTTTCTAAACATGTGAACTAAACTGGTCTTGCCTTGGGTCCCTCAGACTCTAAGAAGGACTCAAGTCCTTCCTTCTGCATCTGGAGTTCAACTAGCACAGGCAGATGGATGCTCATCCTTAGTGGGGAGTCTCAGCCATGCATTTGCACCCTGTCCCTCCAGTATCTTCCTGCTTCTTTCCTAGTGAATTTTAAGAAAGTCATATCCCTATAGATAATAATAGTTTAGATGAGTTTTTAAACAAAAGATTGTTCTAAACATGATGCCTTTCTCTTCTCTGAAGGTCAGACTGCTCTCAGAGATCTTGGACCTCTTAATCTCCAGGAGCATCCAATCAAGACCAAAAATCTTAAAGCTGCTGATCTTTTATTAATGCACTCCTTTCCCCCCACTCTCCATTTTCTCACACTAGTTCTGCACAGGCATGAGGTGGCAATGGCTGGGATCAGGATACAAATGGAGGGTGGTAGAGCTGACAGTAGACAATCCATATTCCTGCTGTCACACCTGAGCAGATACATCCCATGATTATCCAGTCACCTGCCCCACAGTATCTTCCTGGACAAGTGCCCAACCCCCAACAGCAGCACATCAGCCCTCTTCAAGCAGAGTAACACTACCAGGATGCACCTGTGCAGCAGTTGGATGGCCACATCTGCATCCACAGCAGCCAGAATGTCATGGAAGAAACCTAGCTTCTTTTCCTAGGGAGAAGAAGGGGCACTCAAGGCATCAGGACCCCAGTTCTCTGACCAGAAACCATAGGTTCTCCTTGGCACTGATATCAAGGAAGTCAGAAAAGACACCTGAAAGAACTGTGGGGCTGCCCCTGAAGTAGAGGAGGTGAGCCCTGAGGGTGGGCTTCCCTCCAGTCTTTCAAGGACAGTTCATGGCTTTGCTGGATCCCAGTGCCTCAGCCCACATGATGGCATTTAACCGGCCTTGATTCTGCCCTGGAGCTACAAAAGGGGTCTAGGATGGCCAACACCTCAGGACCATATGGAGGGAAGAAAATGCATGGAGAGGACAGTGTTCCTGTGTCCACACAGCCTAGTGCCCAAGGCTTGGTTCTCCTCCCTTCTCCCCTCCTGTGCCATGCCTTTAACTTACCTGTAAACAGCATGAACAAGGACACTCCAGACCCATTCTGCCTCACTAACGATTACTGCCTCCCCAACTCTATCCAGTCTCCAGCAGGCAGGATCTGCTGTCACAGACACTCCAATGAGTCTGCAGCAACTCAGTACCTTGTGCCTTATTTCTTATCCTGGCAAGTGAAGAGAGTGACAGAGCTTGAGGACACGGCACTTAAATATGGGTGAGTCCACCAGAGGGGACACACCATAATTCCAATTCCACCTAACATTTACCCAACAGGAGCCCAACACATTACAGGCACTAGCTCATTCAAACCCCATGACAACCTCATGAACTTGGTACCATATCCTTTTCACAGCTTTCATTCGTCTCTAGTGGAAGAATGTACCCTGAGCCCTTCAACAGCCTCCAGAGTGGTCTACTAATCTAGAGGCCCCCCAAACCCAGAGGATAAACCAAGTATGCTGCACCAGACAGGTGAGTGTCCTGAGATGTAAGCTTTGTTATTCACCTCATTCTTAGTGCCTGAAATAACACTCTGGACACAGCAGACATTTGGGAAATGATTGATGTAGAAACAAATGACAAATCATAAGATGCCAAAGGGCCCCCTTTCTAGGAAAGCTGTACATTTATCTGGTGGGGTAGAGATGATGACAGTCTTGGAGGGAACATGGAGTTGAGTGGAGAAATCATGGGAGAATTATCCTCCTTGATGAGTTCAGTATTTTGGAATGGGGCAAGGGGGCATCTAATGAGCTTAGAAGTTTTGTTAGGCTTCTGAATGACATTTTGACTCTCCCAGTGGGAGATGTGGGAGACCCTCCTGAGTCAAATGAGTACCAAGACCTGTGCAGAACTAAGCCTGGGGAAATCCTCCCCTTACCCCAGATGAATCAAGGCTCTCTAAGTTTCTGGGGCATCTCCCAGTCTCCAATACCCCTCTGGGCCTTATAAGGAAGCAGGACTTAAATCACTGTATCCCCTAGAAGGACCAAAGCCTGACACCCAGTTCTAGATAAATGATGCTAGAATAGAAGCAGCCACTTTACAGAGAAGCAAGTTTCTGGTTTGAAGTATCAGAGACACATAGGGGAGCAGGCAGTCAAGAGGTTTCAAAGCCAAGCACCCATCCTGAGATTGTCATGAAGGATGTAGGCCTCCTGTACTTTCCTGTACAGCTGGGCATCAAATGTCTTCCTAGAGAGGATGTTGTCCTGGATGGCATCAAACTGGATCCAGGATTCCTGAGTGGCCAGGGCAAAGCCCTTGGACAACCAATGTAGGCATGTGTGTGCACACACATACACACATACACATGCACACATATACATAGACATATCCACATACACATACATGTATACATAAACACACATACACACATACATGTATACAAATACATATATACATACACATACACACAGACATACACACAAATACACATAATTTCATACACACAAACACACAAAAAACACAGATATGACACAAATTCACACACACACAGATATCTACACATATACATACATACACACACATATACACACACACAACCTCAGACAGCCAGGCTAGCAGCATGGGGGACATTAGCAGCCTCCCAGACTGCTGCTTTCTATACAGGGTCCTCCTTCATGTATCATATGACTCTGAGTTGGCAGCTGCTGGGAGTGAGGGGTGCAAATTTTGGCAAACTCCTTCTGGATCAGGGAGGGAAGAAATAGCCCTTTGGCTGTATCTCAGAAGCTGCCATATCTTTTTAGTTCAGGTGGCATTCACTACAATCTGGGAGTTACGAAGTCCCTCATCTAGGTTATGTTTCTCTCTGGCTTCCTCTTCTGAGGTCTAGTAGATATAGTATCATTCCATTTCTTTCTTCTACTCATGGTCACAGCACTGGTATCCCTCTGGTCTAAAGATTATAATGAGCTACCCACTTTCTTGATGCTCTTCCCCTACCAATACTGAAAACTCCCCCAAGAGGCTGTTTCTTCTACTTTTGGGACTGCTGACCCCTAAAAGGTGTCTGACACACAGCACCTGGATGCTGGATTAAATCAGCTGTAACTACACTTCCAATGTCTCTAAGCAAATGACTAGGCTTTTAATATAGCTGCCCATTTCTGTGATTTCCTATGTTCTCCCTGAAATTTTTAGCAGTAACACACATTCCTAGAATGATCTCCCCGATGAAAAAAGAATCAAAACATCTTCCTTCTCTAGAAACAAGCCAGGCTTCCAGAAGCTGCTCATCTGTGATGCCCCTACCATGTTTGCAAAAGACTCATCTACTGGGCACCAGACTCATATGAGCCCTCCCCTGGGAAAGTGGGTTAGGTCCCAGAAGCAACTTCTTTCTGCTTTTTTAAAAATATTGATTTATTTACATATATATGTATGTGGTGGGAGTAGGTGGAATAGAGCTTCTATCATTAATTCACTCCCCAAATGGTCATAACTGCCAGGGCTGGGCCAGACTGAAGCCAGGATCCAGAAACTGCATCCAAATCTCCTATGTGGGTAGCAGGGGCCCATCCACTTGAGCCATCTTCCACTGCTTTTCCCAGGTCATTAGGGAGCTGGATCAGAAAGAAGTAGTTGGGACATGAACTGGTGCACATATGGAATGCTGATGTCACAGGTGGCAGCTTTACTTGCTGTACCATAACTCTGACCCTGGTAGTTTCTTCAGCTTCTGTTTGGCAGAAAATGAGTATCTAGAGAAAGAACAATGAAAATACATAGAGGCAAGCAGAAGACAGAGAGCTTCTGCAGGTTGAGACCTGGTTCTTAGCTATTTCTAAGGCCAACTTGTGCTATTCCCTTTGGATCCTAAAATTCATTTTAATGTCCCTGGTATAAAGTCTTCATTGTTTAAGGTAGCTCCAGTGGGTTTATATACTTATATAATTTTATATTTTATATAACTTATATCCCAAAAGTCCCAACAAAAAAAAAGATAATTTTAAAATTCATTTGAAACATCCTAGCCTTGTCTTTCCTGAACTAGGGGAAGAAAAACCAGAACAAGGCAAAGGCATGAGATAAATGTGGCAGAGGAAACTCAGCCAGTGATAGGGAACACTGGATTGAGCTGTGTGGAAAGGGGTTGGATAAAAGTCAGGGAACATTTACAGCTCAGGAGTCACCTGATTAGGAGATTCCCCTCTGTGTGTCCTTCTACTATGTGTGCTCCCGTGAGAGTTATGGGCTGTCACTGCTTCTCAGCAGGATTCAGAGAGAACTTTATATTCCATTCACAAAGTCTAGAAGGGGCTTGGCCTCTCTCCCAGTCCCTTAGCCCAGGGATGCTGGATAAACCCCAGGGCCTCTTCTGTACTCCACAGCCTCTGAGGGACATGGAAAGACAAGCCCATTGGTTTGGACTGGCCAGGGGGAGCTTCCTGAAGACACAGGATGGAGTGTGGGCAGGCCAGCGCTGCAGCTCGATAGGCTAATCCTTCACCTTGTGGTGCCAGCACACCAGGTTTTAGTCCCGGTCAGGGCACCAGATCCTGTCCCAGTTGCCCCTCTTCCAGGCCAGCTCTCTGCTGTGGCCAGGGAGTGCAGAGGAGGATGGCCCAAGTGTTTGGGCCCTGCACCCCATGGGAGACCAGGAGAAGCACCTGGCTCCTGCCTTTGGATCAGCGTGGTGCACCGGCTGCAGCGCACCAGCCGCGGTGGCCATTGGAAGGTGAACCAACGGCAAAAGGAGGACCTTTCTTTCTCTCTGTCTCTCTCTCTCACTGTCCACTCTGCCTGTCAAAAATTAAAATTAAATTTAAAAAAAAGGAAATGGAGTGTGGGGGAACAAGATGCAGATGAAGTGGCATCATCAGCTCTGACTGCAGTCTACTGAGCAGACCATGCCCCCACATTCTGCTTTATGAGAAACTGCACACAGGTCTGTGGAGGGAAGAGTAATCCATGATGCATGTGCCAGTCAGTTTTTTGTCAGGCATCAGCAGCAATGCCAAGACGAGGCCACCTATGAAAGCCATGCCCACCTAGTGGTGCATGAGGCAGAGGGCAATGGCCAGCTGCAGGGTTAGGTCCTAGGCCTCATGGAAGCTCCAGGCAATGTTAAGCAGTAGCCTAGTGTCAGTGCCTAGTAGGGTCAGATACTGTCCAGCTAAAGCATGCCTGGGTCCCAGCTGAAAACCTTTATCATACAGGATATGCAACACAAACCCCGTGGCCAGCAGTGTCACCTTCTGTGGATCATACCTCTACTGATACTGCAGCACAGCATCCAATATGACCCTACAACTATCCTTGTATCATACAGCAAATCATGGCTCGGAGGCTCCTGCCCTTCTTCCAGAATGGCCACCAAAATGGAGAGCAACAGGAACCCTGAAAATCCCTATTGTCCCTACCAGCTCTGGTAGGCCAAGTGCCACAAAACAGCTCCATACAGAGCCCTCCATAATGGGGGCCTTTCCTGCAAGTGAACAGCATGGCTCCAGTAGGATGGATGCAGCCCATGGAGAAGGTGGCAAGAATCTAGGGTCTTCTGGAGCTTACATGAGCCTTGCGGATCATCAACAGTGCCAGGCAGAATAATGGTCAGTAACCAGGAGACACTACAGCATAAGGATGCATGAATTAAGTTAAAGGGCTGCTTGGGGTCCCTCAGCAGTCTGGAGACTCCACCTGGCTAGGTCTGGGCATCATCCAGTGACAGTGCTGCTTATGTATTCTGAAAATTTCTCAGAGTGAGCTACATATTTGCACTTAAATGCAACCTGAACCTCTGGATGGACATCTGGATTTTCAGGGCCTCTGCCACTTCTAACCTTAGTATTTTTCAGCTGGCCCCTCAGCTCTGCAGTTTCCTGCTCTTCCCTCCACAGGCCTGTGTGCAGAGTTCCCCATTCTCACCATCTTTATGTATGGCCCATAGTTATTTTTTTCTGAAAGGTAGATAAGGGAGAGAGAGAGTGTGTGTCTGTGTGTGTGTGTGTTATGGAAAAAGAGAGAGGGAGAGAGCTATCTCTTTCATGTGCTGGTTCACTCTCCAAGTGGCTGTGATGATCAGAGTTGCACCAGGCTGAAGCCAGGAGCCAAGAACATACCTGCGTCTCCCACATTTGTGCATGTGCTCAAGAACTTAGGCTATTCTCTGCTCCTTTCTCAGGTACATCAGCAGAGAGCTGGGTTAGAAACAGAGCTGCTGGGACTTGAACTTGCAGTCTTATTACGAAACCTCTGAAGGTAATATGACATTTCTCATGCATATTTTAGAATCTTTATGTTTTACTTTTGAAGTTTGACTATAATGTTTCATGTTTAAGTTTTTGCTGATCATGTCTATTAGGTGTTTTATGTAATTCTTGCACTTTGATGTCCCTATCTTTCTCCAACTTAGGGAAAATTTCTGCTATTATTTTGCTGAAAATGCCTTTGAATCCATTCTCTCTTTCTATAACTTCAGGAATTCCTAAGACACATATATTTGGTTGTTTGATAGTGTCCCATAATCCTCAAACACTATTTTTTAGTTTTCTAATTTTTTTCCTTTTTTTGTCTTAATGAGATATTTCCCAGTATTTTTCTTTTAGCTTGGATATTTTTTCTTCTGTTTCACCAAGTCTGTTGTTGAGGCCCTACATTGTATTTTATACTTGATGTATTGAATTATTTATTCATTATATTTCAGTTTGATGCATCTTCTATCTCTTGGCAAAATTTTTCTTTTGTGTCACGTATAGATTTCTTTGTCTCCTGTATTTGTCAGTTTTTTGAGTAAGCTTATGATAATTCTTTTGAATTCCTATTTCAGGCATTTCATTAACCTCTTCATGTTTAATTCTAATATTGCAGAGTTGTGTTCCTTTAGAAGACACATATTATCTTCTTTGTGCATGTTTCTTATATTTCTGCATTTACTTTTTGGCATTTTTGGAGACATTTGTTGGTTTTCTCCTCTAATGGCTTTTATCTTCGAATTATGCCTTTGTGATTTAGTGGAATGTCTACTCTTTCAGGTGATATCTAGAAGCATGCACTGTGTGGGTCCAGGGAGTCTAGCCAGTTCACAAGAGTGGATCAAGAGTCCAGGGTGACACCGACTTGGTTCTGGTAGATTTCCTCTATTCTCAGGAGTGGGGAGTGTATAATCATGTTAGCTGGAGAAATCACAGCCTCACCTCCTACCTTCCAAAGTCATCTTTGCCTTGGGTTAGCCCTCATTGGCTACAATCCCCACCCATGCAGATACATGAACTACACAAATGATCTGTACAGTCTTCAGTGTGAATATGGAACCCTCTGCAATGGGTCAACCCCAGGTACTCTGGGAATTCTGAGCCTCTGAAACCAGACACAGTGATTGTTCAGAGACCCAGCCATATCCCACACCTTACTGTGCAGTCACAGAATCCCATTAGTCATATTGAACAAGTTCCCCACAGACACAGAGTGCAGGAGAGCCACTCTCAGCTCTGCAAGCCTAATCTATCCATGGAAAGAACAGAAGTATTCCCCAAGCCAGCTACCTATTGGTACTCCACCTTGGCAGTTTGAAACCAGGATCCTGTTTTAGAGTGTGGGGGGGGAGTACCTCATAGTCTTAAGTGGGTGCCCAGACACACGCTAATCCTCCATGGGAGATTCAAGTCAGCGGGGACAGTAGATTTATCCCTCTGATAAACCCCCCTAGCTGTATATATGCATTAGCTGCAGTAGTCTCTACTCAGATTGTTAAGATGGCACTTTCTTCCTGCTAGTCACCAGGGTGTAATTACAGGAAAGATGATCAGAAACCAGTGTGCTCTCCCTTCACAGAGTTAAGTAGGAACCCTGCCCCTTGCCAGCACTCCAAGCAGGACGCTAAGTCTGTGTGGTTCATAAGATTCTCCCTCAGGTTAGAATCATGCCAGGGTATTCCAATACAATCCCATCAAGGTGGCATGTACCAAGGCCATCTCACTAGTCCAAGTGATCAATTTCAGTTCACAATTGATCACACTGATAGGTCTAAGAGTCAAAGGGATCACACAAACAAGACTGGTGTCTGCTAATACTAACTGATAGAATAAAAAAGGGAAAGAATGATCCAACATGGGAAGCTCTTGCACAGACTCATAGAATGGCACATGTTCTAAATAGCACTCTGGCCTCAGAATCAGCCCTTAAGGCATTTGGATATGACTGAAGATCCCATGAGAGTATTTTAGGCATGGAAAGCCAAGACACTCTGGAAAAAAAAAAGACCTAAATGAAAGATCTCTGAGTGAGATCCCAGTGTAAAGAACAGTCCATCAAAGAAGGAGGTACTTTTCTCTGAATTAATCAGATAACTTCCACTTTGACTATGATACTGTCAGAATAAGATCAAAGTCGGCGAACCCTAAAGGCTTCCATAGCCTTAACAACTCATGAGAAGAGCCTAGGGAGATTACTGATGCCATAAACAAGAGTGTAAAATTGTTAAGTCAGCAACAGGAGTCACTGTGTACTTACTTCTCATGTTGGATCTGCCCTTAATGGGTTGTCCAATGTGAAGTGATGCTATAACAAGTACTGAAACAGTATTTTACACTTTGTGTTTCTGTGTGGGTGCAAACTGACAAAATCTTTACTTAGTATATACTAAATCGATCTTCTGTATATAATGATAACTGAAAATGAATCTTGATGTAAATGGAATGGGAGAGGGAGCGGGAGATGGGAGGTGTGTGAGTGGGAGGGAAATTAGGCAGGGGAGCCATTGTAATCCATAAACTGTACTTTGGAAATTTATATTTACCAAATAAAAAATTAAAAAAATTAAAAACATTAAAAAAAGAGCTGCTGATTATTTTGTGGGTAATAAAAGACAAAATATTGAATCTGAATGAAATTTTTCATGGGGAAAAACACTGGGTAGTGTTCTGAACTGCAGAGTGGAAGTTGGCATTTGGTAATGTCGGAAAAGATCTGGAGAGTAAAGATCTATTGCTCTCTATTAAACGTGGTTGATCCCATCTGAGAATCGTGAGGACTGAGGTAATCCTGACTGAGAAATTAAACAGTGAGAACAGGTGTAACAAGTCCTCAGGATAAATCCCTCATGTGGTTAATGGCCTCTCCCCAGCGTTCTGCTATGGAAGCCACCTGGGATAGGCTTCTCCCACGTGCAAGTGGTCCATGTGGTGTCTGAACCATCCTAAGCCTCCACCAGTAAAAGACACACACTGCCCCTCATCCCTGGACAAAGTGTACAGTAAATATACCATTCCTTTCTACCATATCGAGTCTGCTGTTATGTTACTAGCAACAAGAGAACTGATTCAGGCACCTAGGGAAAGCTGAGCTACGGACTTGAGAACCCATTGGCCAACTCAAGGAAATTAGGTCATGCGTGAAGTTCAGCTTCTCCCTTCTCACCACACAATCTGGAAAGGAGAGGCTCAGAGTTCAGGCAGAGTCACTGCATGCTGAGACAGGGCAGCACACCAAGGTCCCAGCTGATGGCCACCACCTGTGGGCCAGGAACCCTCACACACTCACCGCTTTCCGGCTTCCAGGAACTCCAGGCGTCCTCCTCAGGGCCCTGCAGTGAGGGAAGTTCAGAGCAGAAGCCTCTGAGCCGATCTCAGCCCTCTCAGGAGCAGAACCAGGAAGCAGATTACCGGTGGCGAGGGAAAGAACATCCCCGAAGGTCTGCAGTGTTGCCCTGGCCAGCCTTAGTCAACAGTTCATCAGGACACAGAGGAGGCAGCATGACGTCACAGAGGACAAATCCAGTCAGAATCGTCCCTAGCCTGAGGGTGGGCCCTTGGGGTTGAGCCAGGTTGGGGAAGTGAGAGGTGGGGCTTTGCTTCACGTCTGAAGCAGCGTTGTTGGCAGCTGGGCCCTCCCGACAAGAGGGGCCGCTGCCCCACCCTCAGGATCCCATCTCCTGAGACCTCCACTTCCCTGTCCAAGATCCTGTTCGCTTCTTGAAACTCGGAGCTTGCAATAATCTTCAAGTGAGTTACAGTTTACTGAGTGTTTATTGGATTCTGGGCCTTTTTTTCTTTGTACTTTTGGCTCATTTTCCTGTTATGTCATTTGATTTTGTTAAATATGGATTTGAAGACTTATTTCTTATGCAGATATTCATTTTCTAGATTGTACTTTGTTACCGATTTCTATTTGCTTTTTATGAGTACCTGGTAACCCTCTTGATCGTGTTGATCTATACCCAATAATTTTGCTTAATTCACCTATCAGCTCCTATTTAGTTTTGCATAGTGTTGGACTATCTCTATATATACTAGTATCATTAACATATGTTAACAGTTCTGTTGCTTAAAAGCTGACCCTATGGATAAAATTTCCTTTTGTTTGCTTAATTTCCCTAATTATGCATCCTGGACAATGTTGAAGAGAGAAAGTGAGAGGAGAAAGCCTTGTCCAAGTTTACTCCCAGGGAAAAATCATTCAGTGTTCTGTGTTAATTATGCTGTTTATTATTATTCATTGTAGCCATCTTCATTATAATAAGGGAGTTACTATTTTTTTACTATTCTGTTAAAAGATTCTTTTTATGGTTAAAAGCTGAATTTTATTAAAAGATTTCCAACATTTAAAATCAATGATCATGTGGTTTATATTTTTCTTACACATGAATTATTTACTTGATTTATTTTGGAATGCTAATCACCTTTGCATCTTCTAGTATATCCTACTTGTTATCAATCACTTCTGTTTTCATATTTAGTTTAACCATAATATTTTGCTTAAAATATTTTTGCCTCTTTTTAAAAGTGTATGTTAAGTTCTTTGCACCTGATCTGACTGTGTCACCAATGTAATACTGAATTGAAAAGAAATTAAAATATATTCCATGTTTATTGCCACTTTGGATGAATCTGGGAAAATGAAGAACAATCTTCCTTGTATGTCTAGAATTTTCTATAAGTCTGAATGTGAATTTTGCTTCTGGAATGTTTTCATTGGCTTATTTCATTTTCAAGTATTGATCCAATGTATTTAAGTTGCATAGAAGTTTCTACATTATGCAATATTTGGGTTATGGTATATCAGTTTCCAAAATATAGTGACTTTGGGTATCTCTCTAATAAATTTTTACTCATATTTCTTAAAATCTTTACTATCTTGTTAAAGTATATGAATGGAGGGAGGTGGCTGTGGGGCTTTGTGGAATAACAAGTAAAGCTGGGCCTGGGATGCCAGCATCCCATAAAGGCAGCAGTTTAAGTCCTGATGTAGCACCCTGCTAAATGGCCTGGGAAAGTAGCTGAACATGGCCCAAGTGTTTGAAGCCCTGCAACCCACACAGGAGACTCAGATGAAGCTCCCAGCTCCTCTCTCCTGGCTTTTGCTTCCCCAGTGACTGTAGTTATTTGGGGGGTGACCCAGGAGATGGAAGATCTCTCTCTCTCTCTCTCTCTCTCTCTCTCTCTGTGTGTGTGTGTGTGTGTGTGTGTGTGTAACTCTTTCTTTTTTAACTCCACTGCCTCCACCATAACTCTGACTTTCAAATAAATAAATATTTAAAAGAAAAAATAAGAAAATTTTTGAGGATGATGCTGTTTTGATTCCTGAACCTGGTATTTGTATGATAATTTGCTTTCACTTTCTTAATGATTTATACTAGTTTAACTTTGTTAATATGTTTTCCTTATTTCTGTTGTGAATCTTTCTACAGGTATTTCATGAATGCCTGCCTCTGTTTTTACTTGTCTCTATTGTATATCCCATTTTATAGTAAATTTTAGTTCTCAAGAAAGAAACCACAGAGGGATTGCATTGTGTCATAGTGGGTAAAGCTGCTACCTGCAAACCCAGCATCCCATATTGGTGCCAGTTTGAGTCTGGACTGCTCCACTGCAGTTCAGATCCCTGTTAATTGCCTGGAAAAAGCAACAAGAGATTGCACAAGTACTTGGCCTCTCACCCACATGGGGAATCCAGAGGAAGCTCCTGACTCCTGGATTTCAACTGGCCCAGCTCTGGATTTTGCAACCATTTGGGGAATGAACCAATGGATGGAAGATTCTCTCTCTCTCTCTCTCTCTCTCTCTCTCTCTCTCTCTCTCTCTCTCTCTTCTCTCTCTTCTCTCTCTCTCTTTCAAATCAATAAATAAATCATGTAAAAAAAAGGAAGCCACAACAATGACTGGTTCTCAGTCACTTGGGGTTCTAGTTTTTCTCTAGGCAGGTCTTCACCTACTGTGACAATTTATTTTCTATCTCCTGAATTTCTTGCTGTGTTTCCAAATCCTGTAATAATATGCCCTGTCTGCCTCCTAATGCCTCCAGTTTCATGTGCCTGCTCACTTTGCATATCTTTAATCCTATTCCTGAAACCCATATGTTATTTGGAATTTCAACATCTCTTTTATCTGGGATCCTTGTTCATTTTGATATTTTTGTCATTTTAAAAAATGTCATCCAAGCCAGCTATTTAAAGCTTCTATTCCTTGTGCCTGCTACATGTATCAGCTGCAAGCGTCCTCATCCCTTTTGTGTACAGCACATCTCTCTTCAAGTCTCCTACTGTGCTGGAGACCATGCCAACCCACATGTGTCTCCAGCCACTCTAGATGTAGTGATTCCATATCAATTTGATGGTAATTTTCACTAATTCTGTAAAGAATGTCATTGGTGTTTGGATAGGAATAGCACTGAATCTGTAGATTTCTTTAGGTGGAATAGACATTTGAATGATTTGATTCTTCAGATCCATGAGCAAGGAATATATTTCCATTTGTTGTGTCCTTGATTGTTTCTTTCATCAATGTTTTAAAATATTTTGTAATTTTATTTTTTGTGGAGTATGTGCTGCAATTCATAGAGGTAGATATGTGACTTTGGGGCCCATGCTATGGCATAGTGGATAAAGCTTCTGCATGCAGTGCCAGCATCCCATATGGGTGCAGGTTTGAGTCCTGGCTGCTCCACTTCTGACAGAGCTCTCTGCTATGGCCTGGGCAAGCAATGGAGGATGACCCAAGTCCTTGGGTCCCTGTACCAATGTTGGAGACCTAGAGAAAGCTCCTGGTGCCTGGCTTTGGATCGGCACAGCTCTGACCATTGGCCAATCGGGGAGTAAACCAGTGGATGGAAGACCTCTCTCTCTCTCTCTCTCTCTCTCTGCCTTTCCTTCTCTCTCTTTGTAACTCTGACTTCCAAATAAATAAATAAATCTTTAAAAAAGAAAAAAATGAAATGTGACTTTGAGGTGAATGTAGACTTTCTAGGGTATGTATTTTCAGTTCACAAAGAATTTGTTGTCAGTTTCTGATTGGTAATGTGACCACTATAGCCTTGTTCCTGTTGTTGACGGACACAAATGGGACAGTCCTGAGTGATTCTGTGGTTTGTGGCACCAATAGTTTTGGCTCTAAGACTGTGTGATATGAACAGGCCCTGTCTCCGGTCTTCCTAGGAGAGTACAACTAGGGTTTTTACCACCAAAACCCCTCATCCCAGGACTGGAGGATGTGAACTAAACCCTGCTGCAATCCTTTAGGGTGACTACAGGTATAAAAAGGATTTTATATGGGTAGGTATGGATCTGGAGAGGTAGAATGCATGTGGATTCTTCTGGAAGTACCACCAGGTAGAATCTAGTCAGCTTAAAGAAATTAGTACTGATTGTTACAGCCCTGGTATTGCAGGATACAGAAAAGTCATTGTCCAGATTTCCTATGGTGTGAGGCAAGTATTGAGTATAGTGGTGTCTATCTGAAACACAGTGATACAATAGAGCACTCCAAATACCATAAGTGAGTGGAAATTACTTCAAGGTTTATAATATTCAATATTAACAATCTCAGTTCCACAAGGCACAGATGAAATTGGACCCAGTTCTCAAAAAATATACAAGGGTCTTGCTGGAGTTGATGCCTAAGGCTGCAGCATTATGAGCTAAGGAATGCAGAGGGAAATTCCTCAGGTAAGGTTAGAATTTTTTTTATGGGCTGCTATTTGCGCTACTCCCAATAAGACAAGGAGAACCCTCTTGGATCTTATAGAGTGAATAGCATAGCTCTGGGGCTTAGGGCCCAGGCTCCCACAGTGGCAGGATGCAGAGGGCTTGCTCCTTACAACCTGATCTATGTCTCTAGTTGCTTCTGTGAGTAGCAGAGCAGAAATAAACATGCATTTTCATGTTTTGGAATATAGACAGGCTGAAAATTTCCCAGAGCTTTATATTTTTATTCTGCTTTGCTATTAGTTCCTCCTCTGGTATATTGCTTTTTCCATTTTTCTATAAGCATTCAGGAGGAACCAAACCATTATTTAAATATTTTATTCAGGAGCCTCAGAGCTGGTGACATGGCACAGCAGGTTAAGCTACCACCTGCAATGCCAACATATTGTATTGGAGCACTGATTCAAATCCTGGTTGCTCTACTGATGATCCAATTTCCTGCTAATGTGCCTTATAACACAGAAATAGTCCGAGTTCTTGGGACCCTGCTAAACATGCAGGAAACCTAGAATGGAGTTCTAATCTTCTGGTGTTGGCCTGTCCCAACCCTATCCATTGCATCCATTTGGGGAATGAGCCATAAGTTAGAATATCTCTCTCTCTGTCTCTCCTCTCTGTAATTCTGTATTTCAAATAACTAAAACTGATTTTTTAAAATAAACATCTTCTCTTTTAAATATATAATTTTATTTCTCACAAGTTTGACCTTTAACAAAAGTCCAGAACCAAGTCTCTATAAATTGAATTGCCTTTCCTCGTTTCTTATACCATATTTCTAGTGTGTACATTAAAACCATTTCAGACTGCACCCTCTTATGCAGCTTCAAATCTGCTTTTACATGCATACACATTTAGTAGAAAAGTACCCCAATATTAGTCCCACCATATGTCTTAATCTTCTTTGACTGTCATAGTAAGATACTACTGCCTATGTTTGTTAAACAAATAAAATTATTTTTCATAGTTATGAAAGTTGGACGGTTCAGTATAAGGTGTGGCTGATTTGGGTCTTGTTGAGCTCTCTCTTTTGTGGACTGATTTCAACTCACCATTGTCTGAGGTTTTTTTTCCTTCAGTATGTGCATGCAGTGGAGGCCAGTGTGCTCTTTTCCTATACCTAAGAGTCCACTAATCACAAGAGGATGGCCACACCCCTATTGCCATATATAATAGTATGTTCCAAAGATCTGATCTCAAAATGTCAATGACTTCAACATATATAGGACAATAACCTACAAAATGGTAGAAAAATATAGGTTCATTGTGGTACAAAGAAAGTTAAAACTAAACAATTTTCTATAATATAAATTTCCATAGACTTATTAAAACCTCCTTATATGAATGGACTTTAAAAACTGTGCAGCTGGTGCCGCAGCTCAGTAGGCTAATCCTTCACCTGCAGCACCGGCACAGCAGTTTCTAGTCCCAGTCGGGCACTGAATTCTGTCCTGGTTGTTCCTCTTCCAGTCCAGCTCTCTGCTGTGCCCAGGAGTGCAGTGGAGGATGGCCCAGGTGCTTGGGTCCTGCACCCGCATAGGAGACCAGGAGGAAGCACCTGGCTCCTGGCTTCAGATTAGTGTGGTGGGCTGGCCACAGCATGCTGCCAGAGCAGCCACTGGGGGTGAACCAAAGGAAAATGAAGACCTTTCTCTGTGTCTCTCCCTCTCTCACTGTCCACTCTGCCTGTCAAAAAAAAAAGAAAGAAAAAAAAATGTGCAGCATAGTAAACATATCCTTTGTTTCATTTTCCACAAATGTATTGAAGTGTGGAAGACATAAATATTAAGTCTATAACATACCAGAAAGGTGTATTTGTAGTGATCCTGGTCGGAGGCTAAGGCTGGGTGTTAATGATGGAAAGATAGGGGACTGGAACTATGGTGCAGCAGGTTAACATCCTGGCCTGAAGCACCAGCATCCCATATGCGTGCCGGTTTCAGACCTGGCTGCTCCACTTCTGATCAAGCTCCCTGGTATGACCTGGGAAAGCAGTAAGATGGCCCAGGTCCTTGGGTCCCTGCACTGGTGTGAGAGGCCTGGGGGAAGCTCCTAGCTCCTGGCTTCGGATTGGCACAGCTCCAGCTGTTGCAGCCAATTGCAGAGTGAACCATCAGATAGAAGACCTTCCTTTCTCTCTCTCTCTCTCTCTCTCTCTCTCTCTCTCTCTCTCTCTGCCTTCCTCCTTCCTTCCCTCCCTCCCTCCTCTCTCTCTGAACTCTGATTTTCAATAAATAAATATTTTTTAAAAATGATGGAAAGCTAGACCAAGACAGGATGAGAGGAATCAAGGAAAGTTTTATATTCTCAGAGAATGGAGAAATTTACAGACATGAGACAGCTGACTCCGAGTGATAGAAATAATCTTCACCAATTGTTAGAATGGCACAGATAGTAGCAACCTCTGTTAGATTTCTGTTTTAGGCCTGGAAGCATAGCATATGTATTTAGGGAGAGATGAAAAACTATTCCAAGACCATAAGCCGTTATTTTAATATGAGGACAACGTAGGATCTGGGAGATTGATTTGCAGTTTCCTTTAAGCCCTGTGATTAGGAGAATGCAAGGACAGAAGGGTGATGTTGGTGTCTGTGGGACTGTCATTGCAGCTCAAGGCTCTAGAATCCATCTAGCACAATTTTGGTCCAGAGGTGTGATGAGAGGAGTTCTGTTGTAAATAGGCTTTAAAATGTATTGCCAAATTTGATCATTCATTAATAGAGTGACCAATTGTTTCTCAATGAAAATATTTGTGAGTGACATTAGATCTCCAGCATTAACTTATAAGCTGATCTGACAATTAGGTCAATTATTATGTCTCTTTGCCATGGTTATTATATTTTGTTACAAAATCTTTGGATTATGATGATTGTATTAGCCAAAATTGGTGGTATGTGAGCCAGACCATTTGTCACCTTTGGTTAATATAAGTGCTTCCTTTTAAAGTTTGGGTCACTGCTGATAGAGATTGTGGATTCAAAAGGCTTCCATAGCCTTGGCAGCTCATGTCAAGAGCCTCGGATGATCATTGATGTCATACATAAGAGTGCTAATTGTTAAATTAACAACAGGAGTCACTGTGCACTTTCTTCCCATGTAGGACTTCGGTCCTCAATGAGTTGTATCATGATAATTAACTGTAAAACTTGTTCTCAGACATTTTTTTTTGTGTGTGTGTGTGTGTGTGCAGATTGTTAAAATCTTTAATTAGTACAGAGTTTGTCTTCTGTGTATAAAGTTAATTGAAATAGATATTAATGGAGAATGGGACTGGCAATGGGAGAAGGAGGCAGAGGTGGCATGGAGTAGGGGTGGGAGGGTGGGTATGGTAGGAAGAATCACTATATTCTTAAAATTGTACTTATGAAATTTGCACTCATTAAATATAAGGTTTCTTTGGGAAAAACAAAGTTTGGGTCTCTGGATTGCAAACTGATGCACACATCCAGACCAATATTAATACAATCAACTGTCAGAAGGGTGATGTAAAGATGTATTTGGATAGCTTTTTCCTAAGATTTATTATATTATTGATTTGAAAGGCAGAGTCACAGCAAAAGATGGAGGGAGGGTTCTGTCCTCAAATGGATGCAATGGTCACTGTTGGACTTTATCACAAAACTTGTGACAGAGTGTTAAATTCTGACATATATGTGACTCTAGCTTGTTCAAAGCCAACAAAGAGCATCAGTATGAATGTGAAATTCACAGAATACTGGCAACTTATTGAGTTTATTTTTAGTTAGCTAATGGATAATTACTATGTGGTAACTGCAAACATAATTCACAAGTTACTGAGCATTCATGTGTTAAAAGTGAATGGGGGGACCTCAAATCCATATGTCACACCTGCCTCATGCTATGCCTGAAAACAGAAGCGAGTCTACCCATCTCAGGGATGCATACTCCTGGAGGCAGAATATGTAACTTCTGAAATGAAAAGACCAAGAGCCAGCAACACAATCCAAGTCTCCTACATGGATAGCAGGAATCCAATTACTTGGGCTATGACCACTGCCTCCCAGGGTTTGCATCAGCTGGAAGCTAGAGTCTGGAGCTGGAGGTGGGCTTCAAACCTAGGCACTCAGGTATGGGATACAGGTGTCTTAACGAGTAGACCAAATGCCTGCTCTGAGGCTTTGTGTTTAATTGGCTTTCTTGAAGCAGAAGCTGCATGGTGTAATGGGAAAAACAGCCTTGGAATCTAAGAAAGTCTGATTCCTGGATTGAGTCTCATTTCTGTGTGACTTTGGGCAAGCTACTTCTATGAATTTCTGTTTCCTTCACAATGGACACCTTGCAATCCAATGTCTACCAGCGTGCCTAGCATAACCTGAGTCGGCCTAAACAACTAGCAGCCATGATTAGGATTCTGCCACTCCGCGACCCTCTCGAGGCCAGTGCCCTCTCTCAGCAGGTGTAGGCACAGCCTGCACTGCCTCCTGCTCTCTGGGCTCCAGAGTCTGCCCACTTGGCTTCCTCTCCCAGATCACAGTGAGCGGTGGTAGCACGAAGGCCTCTGGATTTCCCCAGCCCACCTTGACGCAGAACTGGCTGAGGGGTCGAATCGCCGAGGCCTAGGCCGAGGCCGTGTCCTGCAGAGTGCAGGAGATCTAAGGAGGCGGCCTAGGCACCGCACCTGAGACCAAGCATGTACATGGTCACCGCCCCCTCGGCCCTCCCGCTGTAGGGGCGCCGGCCTGCTTAAGCAGAGGGGCGGTGGGTGCATAGCGCGGTAAGGTTCCCTGCTTCCTGGCCCTGGGCTACGCGGTCCGGCTACCACCTCTCTTACCGGACTACCGCCGCTGCCACCATGAGCAATGACAGCAGCGGGCCTGGCGGGCCGAGCCAGAGCAAGGGGGACCATCAGTACTGTGAGCCCTGCAGAAAGATGGAGAACCTGCTGTGCTGCCGCTGCAGCCGCAGCTCCTTCTGCTGCAAGGACCACCAGCGCCAGCAGCAGGCCCGCACCAGCACCCAGGCCCTTCGCCAACCGCCGCCTCACCGCCGCCCAGGGCCGGTGGGGCCGGAGCCTGGGAGGCCAGGAAAGGATCGGCGCTTACTAACAGCGCTGCCGCCGCCGCCGCTGCCGCCAAGGCTTCAGGCCTGCCGGCCACCAGAGATGTGCTCAAGGCAAAGGCCAAGTCCGTGGCCAACCCTGCAGTAGCCACGTCCCCGCCTCAGGCGAACCGCAGCCTCCAGGGCCCGGCAGCGGCCAAAGTGAAGCCTGCTGGTCGCTGTACATGGAGAAGGCGAACCTGTACCCGCCAAGCAACACACCCGGCAAGGGGCTGGGCCACAGCGGCGGCTTGCGGCCCAAAGGGCAGATGAAGCCTCTGTGGGCGCTGAAGCTGGCACTCGAGTACATCGTGCCTGGCATGAACAAGCATGGCATCTGTGTACTGGGCAACTTCCTGGGCAAGGAGACAGGGTAACAGATCAGCGATGAGGAGCACACCCTGTAGCACACCAGCAGGTTCACGGATGGCCACCTGGTTAGTGACTCCTCCAAGGACATCTGAGGCGACAAGATCACCTGGATGAAGGGCAGTGAAACCATTGGGCTGCTGATGAGCAAGCATGGACGACCTGATCCGCCACTGTAACCAGAAGCTGGGCAACTACAAAACCAAAGGCCAGATGAAAGCCATGGATGCTTGTTATCCAGGCAATGGAAAAGGTTATGTGTGTCATGTTGATAATCCAAATGGAGATAGGAGATGTGTGACATGTATATATTATCTTAATAAAGACTGGGGTGCCAAGTGGAGGTATACTTCGAAATTTTCCAGAATGCAAGCCCAATTTGCTGGCATTGAACCCAAATTTGATAGACTGCTGTTTTTCTGGTCTGACCCTCGCAACCCTCATGAAGTACAACCAGCATATGTTACAAGGTATTTTGATGCAGATGAGAGAGCATGAACTAAAGTAAAATATCTAACAGGAGAAAAAGGAGTGAGGGTCGAACTCAATAAACCTTCTGATTCAATCAGTAGAGGTGTCTTATAAAGCCTCTCATCCAGCAATACCCTCAGTTCACTACAATAATTGTTGACACTGTTAACATGAATGCAAATAAATGGGATAAAGAAAAATAGACAACCAGTTGGCATTTTAATAAGGAAAAGATAACAACTGTTTTGTGGTGCATCAAACAAGATTTAAGTGCTGTGATTTTGTACTGTATGATCCACCCCAAATCTGATTGCTTATGAGAGGAAGGTAAGCTATCAGTTGAAAATGGTTTTTACATCTATACATTAAATAAGTGCCCTATGTAGAATTGTTTCATCCTTATATTTTGTCCCATCTGTCATCTAGCTGACTTTATTTCATCTCTCCCTTTTTTATATCATTTGAATTTGGGATAATTTTTGTATGATTAGGTAAAATTTATCAAAACTGAATTGAGAAAAAAATTACAGTATTATTTCTCAAAATTATTATTTCTCAATCTATTTTTGTAAACCTCTTTATACTATTAAATTTTGCCCTAAAGCACATTCAAAATGATTGTTCCTGGTGACTGATGATTAATTAATTTTCTTTTAACTTAAAATAAGAAAAGGAGCACATCATCAATGGAAACCTCAAATGTTCTGTAGTCCTATCTTGCTCTATTTTGAATTTTTAAAGATTGCTGCTGTCATGTTTTTGACATTGTTAATAATGAAACCTAACAGTAAAACAGTCACCATTTATTACCAGTAACTTCAGTACATGTTTATAAGGAAACATACACTGTATGAAGAATTTATCTTTTCAAGCTTGTTTCTTTTTTTTTAACAAAACTAAAGTGATTGCCTCTAAATAAACTTGAGATTATCCTCAACATCAAGTTCCTAAGATAAAGGGCTTTCTTCTGCATTCAGGTGTTTCCTATAGAGGTAGATGATAATTTCCCATTTCCAAGGTTTTCCCTTTTTCTTCTCAAATTGATTGTACTTTCAAATTTATTGTTTTCTTCCTAATACTAAGATCCATCTGATTTTCAGATCAGCACCTTGTTTCTTTTGAAGAATATTAGGGAGAGATCATATTTGCATCGAGAAAGAAATGTGTTTAGGCAGACTTGATGTTCAGTGAGTCTTCAGACAGCTCTTGAGGCACTCCAAATGTGATGCCAGGCCGGCACCACGGCTCAATAGGCTAATCCTCCACCTGCAGCGCTGGCACACTGGATTCTAGTCCTAGTTGGGGCGCCGGATTCTGTCCCGGTTGCCCCTCTTCCAGGCCAGATCTCTGCTGTAGCCAGGGAATGCAGTGGAGGATGACCCAAGTCCCTGGGCCCTGCACCCCATGGGAGATCAGGATAAGCACCTGGCTCCTACCTTTGGATCAGTGTGGTGCGCCAGCTGCAGCACTCCAGCCGTGGTGGCCATTGGAGGGTGAACCAACGGCAAAAGGACGACCTTTCTCTCTGTCTCTCTCTCTCGCTGTCCACTCTGCCTATCAAAAAAAAAAAGTGATGCCAGCCTTCTTGTCAGTACTGAAAGATGTATGCTTAGTTTAGAAAAACAAAAAATGCACAAAACCAGATAATTTTATTTCTTTATTGTTTTTGGTTTTCTTTTTTACATTTTAGAAAAAGAAGAAACACTACATAATCATGCAAGGCCTCTAAGACTTCTGTTACTTAAAGAATGAGTTGAGATAGACTTCCTGGATTTCACTCTCCTAGGCTCTTTAGCAAAGAGCCGTTACCAATTTAAGTTTTCTATCCTCCTTCCTCAATCTTTGCCAAAATCTGAGTATACAGAAATATTCCTATATATTTCAATTTACAGCAGTTTTAGCATCTGTATAGTTTGTATGTAATTAGAAACCTTTTCTAGGGAAAGCTCAGCAAGTTTTATTAAAAGATTGCTATTGTTCATATAAAATATGAAAAAAATTATTTAGTGAAATTGACAGTGTGAATTTAGAATGGGACTAAACATTTAATATCATGTTCTCACTTAGGAGAACCTGCAGTAAAAAAAAAGTGATAGTTTATTGCTTCTCCTTGCCCATGTTCAGCTTTGTCCTACTTCCACCCCCAGATGGTAACATAACATCTCTACAGTGATTGCCTCTCTGCCAGCCCAATCTGGGAGTGCAAGTTATTCTTGCCATCTGCTCTATATTGCAGTGCACTGCCTTGGACTACAACTCGAAAGCACTCTCATTTTTAGGGTTAGTAGAAATTGTTTTATGTAGAGTGAAATCTGTTAAGATGCATAGCATAGCCTTTTAATTTGGGAGCCCCTACTGTTTAAATACGTGTACCTTTGCAGTTGTACAGTTATCAGACTCTAATATCTATTGGTTGTGCTTAATAGACAGGTCTTAAATTGTATGTTCTTTGAAAAAGTTTATATATTTTCTTGGAGATCAGTGTGAAAATATCAAGAAATCAGGATAGCCATACTCATTGAAACTATTCATTTGATGTTAGTGGGACCATTAACTTGTCACCGAGCAGGACTATAATTAAAACTAAATTGAAAATGGTTTGTGGCCTCTATTGTTTAATCCTGGTTAAAGATAATTCTTCACAAGGCTTATTTGTATTCAACACATTAACCAGTTGTAAAACACAGAACTTTATCAATAATAGGCAAAGAATTTCAGGATTCCTATATAGAAAAGACTATGAAGTCATATAATTTGGAAAGCAGTGTTTCTTTATGAAACAGCTCTCAAGTTGCTTATAAAACTAATTGAACAGATATAAATATTCTTGAAAAAAAGTTGAATGGTTCCTAGAGAAAATTCTGGCATTACAGACCCTCATTGTAGCAAATTACTTAAAAGAAAAACAAAAGGCCGGCGCTGCAGCTCACTTGGCTAATCCTCTGCCTACGGCGCTGGCACCCTGGGTTCTAGTCCGGGTCAGGGTGCCAGATTCTGTCCCGGTTGCTCCTCTTCCAGTCCAGCTCTCTGTTGTGGGCCCGGGAAGGCAGTGGAGGATTGCCCAAGTGCTTGGGCCCTGCACCCACATGGGAGACCAGGAGGAAGCACCTGGCTCCTGGCCTCGGATCAGAGCAATGTGCCAGCTGTAGCGGCCATTTGGTGGGTGAACCAATGGAAGGAAGACCTTTCACTCTGTCTCTTTCTGTGTCTAACTCTGCCTGTCAAAAAAAGCGAAAAAAAAAAAAGAAAAACAAAAAGCCAACCATTTAAATGTTCTGTAAATGGTTGGAAGGTCATACAGCAAATAAAAGAAAAATAGTTACTGAAGAAGTTCTTCTAAGGATCAGTAAGAGCATGGAAATCCAGTAGTATTTGAATCCAGACCTTCTCTCTCCCTCCTGTCAGTGAAATGGGAACTCTATTTCAGACAAATGGAGTCAAGAGCATGAGGCTTCCTCTCTCAGCAGTTGGTTGGCAAGTATTCTGAGACAAGAAATGCTCATTTTTTTCTCCTTTCCCAGGTACTGCTACTGGCCATATGTTATAGTTGAGTGCAACTGAGAGGTGGGCTTCTGACCTCATTTGTTGATTGGGGCTGTGCTTGTAATGTTTAAAGCAGGCAGATTTCTCAAAATAGTAGATTTGTGGTTGCTGTGGATTGGAGGGATGAGCATGAGCATATAGTTAAGAAAGAGTTAAAAGGCACTAAATTTGGGGGATTTTTGTACTTTAAAAAATTGGAAACTTCTTTACACAAAAGGCATAATTTCCATGTTTAAAAATGTTTTTAAAATTATATTTAAGTTACACAGCTTCATGTATTTTCATATATATTTTGGAGCATAGTGATACTTCCCACCCTATCCTCCCTCCCAACCATGCTTCAACACTACTTCCTCCTCCCTCTCATATTCCCACCCTTAATCTTCAAAAAGATGTATGTTCAGCTTATGTACTGATTGTATAGTTAACCCTACACTAAGTAAGAGGTCAACAAATAGTATGAAGAGAAAAAAAAAAAAGTTCCTCAACAAGAACTGCAAATAATCAAGTTTCTAAATTTCCATTTCACTCTAATACATTACATTTTGGGCACTTTATTAGTTATCCCAGGTTGCAAAAAAACATATGATATCTATCTTTTGCGGATGGGCTTATTTCACTAAGTATAATGGTGTCCAGATGAATCCATCTTGTAGGAAAGGACAGGATTTCATTTTTTTTACAATTAAGTAGTGATTCATAATGTATATATACCATAATTTCTTTATCATGTCATCAGTTGATGGACACCTGGGTCAATGTCATACCTTAGCTATTGTGAATTTCAGCTGCAATGAACATGGGGGTACAGATAACTTTCATATGCTGATTTCATTTCATTTTGGTAAATTCCCAGGAGTGGAATTTCTCTTCATTCATTGAGATAACCATATGGTTTTGTTTTTCAGTTTGTTAATGTGATGTATAACATTTATTCATTTGAGAATGTTGAAACATCCCCACATATAAGAGATTAACTCCAGTTGGTCTGGGTGAATGATCTTTCTGTTCTGTTACTCAATTAGCTAATATTTTTTGAGGATTTTTGCATCTATATTCAGCAGAAGTATTCATCTATAGTTCTCTTTCTCTGTTGTTTCTTTTCCTGGTTTAGGAATTAAAATGTCTTGCAGAATTGAGTAGTGAAACCGTCCAGTCCTGGGCTTTTCTTTATTGAGAGGGTTTAATTAGTGATTCAGTTTCTGTCTTGGTAATTTGTCTGTTAGATTTTCTGTCTTCATACTCAATTTCATTATTGTATGTGTGCAGAAATCTGCATTTCTTCAGGATTTTCCAATTTATTGGCATATAGCTCTTTGTAGTATTTCCCAATGATTCTTTTTATTTCTATAGTATCTATTGTTACATTTCCTTTTTCATCTTTGATTTTATTGATTTGGATCTTTTTCTTCTTTTATTGGTTAGTTGGGCCAATGGTTTATCAATTTTGTGTGTATTTTTTCAAAAAATCAGCTCCTCATTTCACTGATTTTTTATTTTTTTATTTTTTTTAAATCATTTTAATTTTTTTAAAATTTTTTTTTGACAGGCAGAGTGGAAAGTGAGAGAGAGAGAGACAAAGAGAAAGGTCTTCCTTTGCCTTTGGTTCACCCTCCAATGGCTGCCACACCGGCGCGCTGCGGCCGGTGCACCGCGCTCATCCGATGGCAGGAGCCAGGTGCTAGGTGCTTTTTCCTGGTCTCCCATGGGGTGCAGGGCCCAAGCACTTGGGCCATCCTCCTCTGCACTCCGGGCCACAGCAGAGGGCTGGCCTGGAAGAGGGGCAACCGGGACAGAATCCGGCGCCCCGACCGGGACTAGAACCCGGTGTGCCGGCGCCGCAAGGCGGAGGATTAGCCTGTTGAGCCACGGCGCTGGCCTTCACTGATTTTTTAAAATTTATTTGACAGGTAGAGTTATAGACAGAGAGAGAGAGACAGAGAGAAAGGTCTTCCTTCCATTGGTTCACCCTCCAAATAGCCACTATGGCTGGAACAGCACCTATCCGAATCCAGGAACCAGGAGCTTCCTCCCAGTCTCCCTTGCAGGTGCAGGGGCCCAAGCACTTGGGCCATCCTCCACTGCCTTCCCGGGTCACAAACAGCAGGCAGCTGGACTGGAAGAGGAGCAACCAGGACTAGAACCCAGTGCCCACATGGGATGCTGGCGCTGCAGGTGGAGGATTAACCAAGTTAGCCACTGCGCTGTCCCTCACTGATCTTTTGTATTTTTTGTCTCAATTTTATCTATTCTCTAATTTTAATTATTTCTTTTCTTCTACTAATTTGGGGTTTGGTTCATTGTTTTTCTTGGTCCTTGACATGCATTGACAGCTCACTTATTCGGTGTCTTTCAATTTCTTATGTAGGTACCAATTGCTATAAATGTCCTTCTCTACACTTCCTTTATTGTACCCCATAAGTTTTGATATGATGTATTGTACTCTTTGTTTCTTTCCAGAAATATTTTGATTTCTTCTATGACTTACTGTTCATTCAGGGCATGTTGTTCAGTCTCCATCTGTCTGCATATGTCCTAGAGATTCTTGAATTGTTGATTGCCAGGTTCATTCTATTGTAGCCAGAGAAGAAGCATGGTAGGATTTCCATTGTTTTGAATTTTCTGAGACTTGTATTATGGCATAGCATATGGTCTATCCTAGAGAAAGTTCCATGCACTGGTGAGAAGAATGTGTGTTCTGCTACTATGAGATGAAAAGTTCTGTAGATATCTTTTAGGTCCATTTGGTCTACAATATTGAATAATTTTGTTGTATCCTTGCTGATTTTTTGTCTGGTGATCTGTCCCTTGCTGACAGTGGAGTATTGAAGTCCCTCATTACTATTGAATCGGGGTCTATATCTCTCTTTAGATCCCTTAACATTTCTTTTAAATATCCAGATGCCCTGTAATTGGGTGCATATATGCTTATTATAATGATTTTTTTCTGTTGAATTCATCCCTTATTACATAGTGCCCTTCTTTTTCTCTTTTAAGAGTTTTTGTGTTAAAATCTATTTTGTCTGATATTAGGAGGGCTATGCCAGCTCTTTTTTGGTTTCCATTAGCATGGAATAACTTTTTCCATCCTTTCTGTTTCGGTCCACATGTATCTTTGTTGGTGACATGTGTTTCTTGTAGGCAGAAAATACATGGGTCTTGTTTTCCAATCTATTCTGTCAGTCTGTATCTTTTAACTGGAGAGTTGGGGCCATTTACTTTCAAGGTGCCTATTGATAATTAACAACTAAGCCCATTTTTCCTTAAATATTCCTATTGTTTATTTTGGATTTCCTTTGTACTTTTACTTGGACATTTTATGTCTTCACTTTATTTCATTTTGATGACCCTGTTTCTGTGTTTCTTTGTGTAGCACATCCTTAAACATCCTTCATAAAGCTGAACAAGTAGTGTCAAATTTTCTCAATTTCTGCTTAATAGGGAAGGTCTCCACAGAAATCATAGACTTATTTAATCCTTTGTCCATCTCTAAATGTTTTTGTTTCTGAGTTGCAGGATTTTCTTATATGCAACATACCTCCAAAAATGATCTCTTCTGAAACGTGAATTGTAAAGACGTTTCCCATCAGATAGGTTCCCTTTTCCCTCTGATAGTGCTTTTTGTTGTATAAATAATTTTTTTTAATTTTATACAATTCCTGTTGCAGTTTTCTTTGTTGCTTTTGAATCATTAGTCTTATATAAAATAAGTTAACGCCAACCCTATTTCATTATATAAAATAAGTTTCTCCCTTTTTTCTTAACATTTTAAATTCAAAAATTAAAATTTGATATCATAACAAACTATTAAATGATTGTCATTTATTTAGAGAACAGTATTCAAATTAAATTTAATACATTTCCAGTTAGGGTAGCATATTTGCTACTAATAGCTCTTTCAGTGTTTTAAATATGCTAAGTTTATTGGCTCAGTAGGCCTTGGCCAGCCTACATTCAAAGGACAGTAGTTTCCACCTCAGATATGAGAGTTGCAAAGACATTCTGGTCTCCATGTATCTACCACAAATGTCATTGTTATTTTGAATTTTTGTTTTGTCCAACATAAATTCTAATTTTCTTTGTGTTTTTTCACCCATAGATTATATAGGTTATTTGAGTTTTAAATACACAAGGCTTCTCTACGCTTCTATTTTTTATTGACTTCTTTTTTAAAAAAAAAATTTAGAAAGCTTTTATTTAATGAGTATAAATTTCATAAGTACAGCTTTATGAATATAGCAGTTGTTCCCCCTATACCCTCCCTCCCACCCCCACCTTCATCCCACTTCCTATTCCCTCCCCCATCCCAGTCTTCATTCAGATTCATTTTTAATTAACTTTATATACAGAAGACCACTTCTATACTTAAAGATTTCAAAAATTTGCACCACACACACACAAAGTATAAAGTAGTGTTTGAAAACAAGGTTTACAGTTAATTCTCACAGTACAACAAATTAAGGACAGAGGTCCTACCTGGGGAGTAAGTGCACAGTGACTCCTGTTATTGATTTAACAATTGGCACTCTTATTTATGACCTCAGTGATCACCCATGTGGCTTTTGTTTCATGTCATTTGATACTTTCCTTTGGTCACCTTAATATTTACAATTGTTATATCATTCAAATATATGATGCATTTATTACCATGAAATGTCTTAATAATATTTACCAATTTTATAGTAATCCATAAAGATAATTCTACATCTACACTTCAGAAATAAAATGTGACATTCAAACCATTAAAGATGAGTACAAAGATTGCAAGAGAAATTGCATCCAGGACACATGATAAAGTATTGTAATTTTAGAATCTTGGACTGTCAAGAAATTTTAGAAACAATAAAAGTGAATGGGTATGGGTACAATGGGTACAAATTTGCCTCACTTAAATTGTATGCATTCTTACAAAATTTCCATTAAGAATGTATAGTTAAATATATACAAATATGTTTAGTGCTTTAAAAGAATCTGTTTGGTAACAGAATTTAGAAATTCAATATAAATATGTTTTGGTAATGACTATGGTCAAGATATCTTGTAATTCCATTCAGGCCTATGTAATGCAGATAGGGCATAAAGCCTACTCATTCTCTGGTAATGTTGAAAATGTAAATACACATATAATTATTAATAAACAAACCCTTAGTAATATGTATTTCACTGCTTATAGAAGTTGTATAGTGGACACACAAAATGTAAGGAAAGGAAGTCAGTCAGTGTGGGAAAATGTCAGCCAGATTTTTAAAGCTATGAATATCTATGGGATACCATGTAAAGTTTCATTACACGTATCCATCAATATTGGTGCATTTAACTTAACACAATAGACTCCAGTTTCCAGCATTTTGCTGCAAATGAAAAAACTTCATCCCTTTTATGACTGAGTAGTATTCCATTGTTCTTTTTCCATTCATTTGATAATGAAAATCCATTGATTCCATATTTAGCTACTGTGAATAGTTCTATAACTCTCTGATGCAATGATCTTATGTCTTTTGGATATGTACCCAACAGTGGGATTTCTGGATCCTAATTTTAAAGAAACTGTCAAAATTTATTCTAAATCTCTGCTAAATGCATTGATAGGATTTATATATTACTATAGTTTTAATAATTTTGTGACTATTTTAAAATTTAATTTATATAAGTGATGTTGCATATTTTTTCATTTGATTATTGCATTTAGCCCTTGCCTATTTTTCTACTGGATTACAGTATTTTTAACTTTTATTTGTTTAACTCTTGACTTAGTAGAACCATTAAGCCTTGACTATGATGTAAGTTAACAATTTTATCTTCAAAATATTCTTATTAATTTAAAAACAAAGAGAAATTCTAATAGTTTTCCATAGTTGTAAAATAATTTACATTACCACAGATGTTGTGTGAGTTTCCAATTCACAACATCCTTGCCCTCATTTAGACTTTCTGTCTCTTTAATGATAGCATTTGAACAGTGTTGAGGTGATATCTCATTGTGTTTTCTATTTGAATTTCGATTTTGATCAGTGATATTTGACCAGTGAGCATTTTTCATGTTTCTTGAGGATGTGTATATCTTCCCTTGAGAACTGTCTGCTCATGTCCTTTGCCCATTTCTTCACTGGATTATTTTTGCTGATGAGTTTTTGTTTCTCATATGTTCTGATTCTTAATCATTTCTTTGATAAGTAGCTTGAAAATATTTTCTCACATTTGGTTAGATGTGTCACTTCCTTTGCTATGAAGTAGTATCTGAATGTAATATAATCCCATGTATCTAGTTTTGTATTTCTTGCCTGTGCTGTTTTGTCATCTTATTCAAATATTCTTTGTCTACATCAATATTTTGAAGTTTGTTTCCATAATTGTCTTCTAGTAATTTTATAGTTTCATGTTTTATCTTTAGGTCTTTATTCATTGTGAGTTGATTTTTATATATGGTGAGAGATATGGATTTTATTTTATTTTTTACAACTGTATACCCAGTTTTGTCAGATCATTTGTTGAATGGATTATCATTTTTCCAATGTCTATTTTTGACACCTGCATCAAACATCAATTGGATGCATGTACATAGATTGATTTCAGCGTTATCTAAATCTGTCCCATTGATCCTTGTGTTGTTTTTTATGCCAGTACTATGCTGTTTCAATTATTGAAGCTTTGAAATCTGGTACTGTGATGCCTCCAGTTTTATCTTTTCACTTGGGTTCACATTGGCTATTCTGGATCTTTTGTGATTCCACATGAATTTAGGACTTTTTTGTAATTCTGTGGAGAATGTCATTGATATTTTGATGGAGAGTCATTATATCTGTATATTGCTTTAGACTGTATGGACATCCTGACATTATTAGTTCTTTCAGTTCATGAACAAAAATCTTTCCTTTTTTCTGTGACCCTGATGATATCTTTCACCTTCCAAAACTGATTATTTCTAAATATTTAAATTTTTGTATCTATTGTGAATAGAATTTCTTTCTTGATTTCCCTTTCAGCAAAATTATTACTGTTGGATTTAAAAGCTAGATTTTTGGATGCTGATTTTATATCCTGTAAATTTACTGTTAGTTTATCAATTCTAACAATTTTTGATGCAATGTTTAAACTTTGCCATGCACAAAATCATGACTACCTGCTTTCCAAGTTGAAGCACTGTATTTATTTTTCACATTTAATTGCTCTGATACTTCTAATACTATATTAAATAAGGCTGAGTAGCATTAATAGAGTTCAGGAATAATACTTGCCCTCTCAGTGGTCCCTTAGGCATGTGTTAAATGCCTTATCCAGTATCTATGCAATTTATGCATTTATTAAAAGACAAACATTAAAAATGGATTTTGTTTAAATAGAAAAGCCTGTTTTTGTTTTTACTGAAGGTTCGGGGCACATAGCAGTTCATAAAATGGCTTCCAAGGTAGGGGTTTGAGGAAACAAAAAATAAACTGGGGTTGAAAAGAAACCACGATAAGATAAGAGCTGGCTGGTTCCTTCTCAGCCTGATTTAGGGGAAGAAGTAGACACCTCTGAAAATAAGGATGGATCCCTTCCTTCAACCCTTGGTAGGGGAAAGGGGACGAAAGCAAAAGACTGCTGTTTTGGTTCTCCTGATTCTCAAGGGAAAGGGGAAAGCCCATGTTTTCATGTCATGAATTAAAGGAAAACAGAGGGGTGCTCATAGGTTACAAGTCAGTCAGAAAAGCTGGCAGACACCAAATAGTGGCTGGGTGTCCTTTGGCTTGTACTCTCTCCCACATGGTGGTGGTGGGGGGTTTCCTCACTGTTGATAGGGATGAGGTCTCGGGGATGCAGTTTTGTGATCACTGGGGCTCAGGCCAGGAGCCATCAATGTGGCCTTGACTAGATTTAGTCTCCCCGTCCCCACCTTCTGTGGTTGGCTGCTGGGGTGCCTCGGAAGGAAGGGCCTGAGATATATGGGCCACAATCTGAGTGGGGTTGTGGGGACCTTCATTCCCCATTGTTGGTCTCCCTAATCTGGGGCGTGTCTTTGGGCTCCACTCCACAGTGCCCTCTATTGGCTGCTGCTGGTTGGGGGGCGAGAACCTCACACAAGGACCTGCTACCCTTGGTACATGTGGTGGCCATGTCCCTTGGGCCCCCGTGCAGTCTTCAACACTCCCGTTCACTGCCATGTTCTTTCCCAGTGGACGGTGCCTCTGCCACATGCGTGGGCGGCAGCTGGGCGAGGCTGGGGGATGAATCTGCGGAACCTGCTCAGACTGGGGCACAGGGGCTGCCCTTCCCTAGCACCCACCTGCTCTGGGCCCATTCTCATTAGCGGCTCTGCCTCCTCTCCTTCCAGGACGTCAAACTCCACAGTCTCCCCATCACTAACGCTATGCAGAAACTTCCTGGGGTTGATTCTTTTAATAGCTGCCTAGTGAAAAAAGACATCCTCCTTGGGGTCATCCCTGTTGAATTCTTAACCATTCCAGACCTGAATTCCTAGCACCGGCTTGTCTGTGTCCCCGAGGCTGCATTTGCCTGTCACCAGGGGTGCGGGACCTGGCGCCCAGGGGATCCCAGCAGCGCGGCCTGAGGAGGATATGCCCCTCTGCCTCCTGCTTTCTGTGGCTCCCCAGCGAGTAGTGGTACTATCACTGCTACCAACCCTGCTGCTGTCCCTGGCACTGTCTTCATGGGAGGCCACTTTCTGCACTGCTGCCTCCTTCCCCATGCTCATCCCCCAGGTTCAGGACTGGCCCCTGAAGCTACTTGCTCCACCTCTTCTGCTGCTGCCGCTGCAGCCACTTCCCTGCCTTCTCCCCAGTTTGCTAATCTGCAGCCCTGCCTTCTCCCCCACCCCAACCCCCGTTCGCTAACCCACCAGCCGGCTCTGAACCTCCCCTGAAAGCGAGCAGGGGATCCTAATCCGAGGCCAATTGCAGCCCGCTGCCAAGGCGGACACAGGCACTGCCTCTGGTCACCAGCCAATGGTAGCCCAGCAGCCCACTTGCCTGCACGCAGGCTCTGACTCCTGGATTTCGCACCGAGCAAAAAATAGATCAATTTCTAGACAGCGAAAGTCCAAGGAAGATTCTGGGAAGAATCTAAGTCTAAATAGTAAGAAAACTACATATAACATAAACATTTTTGAACAATGTTTAACATTACCTGTGCTAAATGCAGTTAAGCCAATTTATGAATTTAATCTATAAAATACAAAAATCTGTGAAGAACCATTATGAATTACAACACAGCATGCCACATAATTCTCTCTTAAAATTGCATATTTTGCATTAACATATGCAAAAGAGAAAAAATGTGAATAAGAAAAGCTAAGAATTACCAATTAAATAATTGGTGTCAACATAAATACTATGTGAGATTTATATCTTTTTAAATTCATTTGTCTTTTGAACTTTGAAATTTTAAAATCAATATTTAAGACTCAGGCCAAATAAGCATCAACACTAACACTGAGGAAGTAAATGTAAGAAAAATGAAAAATGTTGAATAGTGTTAAATGTTTTCATTCAGCTTCATATTTATCAATTTTTAAAATTTATGTCATATGAAAACTATAGATATATTTATCTAAATTTTATACTCCAAAAATTTGTTTATTTGTAGTGATTACTTTTCTTCAAATTGAACATTCTTCTCTGAAGATTTCTTTCCTTGAATTGGGTTTTTTTTTTCATAACATTCTTTTATTTATTTATTTATTTGACAGAGTTATAGACAGTGAGAGAGAGAGAGACAGACAGAGAGAGAAAGGTCTTCCTTCCGTTGGTTCATTCCCCAAACAGCCTCTACGGCTGGCATTGCGCCCATCCGAAGCCAGGAGCCAGGTGCTTCTTCCTGGTCTCCCATGGGGGTGCAGGGAGCCCAAGCACTTTGGCCATCCTCCACTGCCCTCCCAGGCCACAGCAGAGAGCTGGACTGTAAGAGGAGCAACCGGGACTAGAACCTGGTGCCCATATGGGATGCCAGCGCCGCGGGCAGAGGATTAACCAAGTGAGCCATGGCGCCGGCCCCTCCTTGCATTGGATTTGCAGCCAGAATTGTGGAATAGTAGGTAAAGTCACTGCCTGTGATGCTGCCATATCTTCTGGGTGCCAGCTCAGTTCATATCTTGGCTGCTCCACTTCCTATCCAGCTCCCAGCTGATGGTCTAGGAAAAGCGATGAAAGATGGTCCAACTGTTCAGTCCCATGCCACCCATGTGGAAGTTCTCAATAAAGCTGCTGGCTCTTAGCTTCAGCCTGGCCTAGCCCCAGCCATTGCAGCCAACTGGGGAGTGAACCATTGGATGGACGATCTCTCTGTCTAACTCTGACTTTCAAAAAATCAATCAATAAACTTTTAAAATTGTATTTCAAATTGTAGAATGTGGCCGGCGCCGTGGCTCAACAGGCTAATCCTCTGCCTTGCGGCGCCGGCACACCAGGTTCTAGTCCCAGTTGGGGCACTGGATTCTGTCCCAGTTGCCCCTCTTCCAGGCCAGATCTCTGCTGTGGCCTGGGAATGCAGTGGAGGATGGCCCAAGTGCTTGGGCCCTGCACCCCATGGGAGACCAGGAAAAGCACCTGGCACCTGGCTCCTGCCATCAGATGAGTGCGGTGTGCTGGCTGCAGCAGCCATTGGAGGGTGAACCAACAGCAAAGGAAGACCTTTCTCTCTGTCTCTCTCTTTCACTGCCCACTCTGCCTGTCAAAAATAAAAAAAAAATTGTAGAATGTGATTGTCTTAGAGTAAACTACTTGATGAAATATAAAAGAGAACAATTGGTCTCCTAAAATACACACCTGAAAAATATAGGTCAAACATTTTATCTAGATTGTGATTTAGAGCAGATATTTCCATCACAACAAAAACATAGCAAAGCCATCAGTTTACAGTGAGTGTATATACAGTTGTCAGCAAGGTGGCGCAGGCAATGGCATGATCTATAAAAACACCTACACTTCATAGAATCTTTTTTAAAATTATAACCAAAAGCATAGCTTAAATAAGCTCTCTCAGGGCTAGAACTGTGGCATAGCAGATAAAGCCACCGCCTCCAGTGTGGGCATCCGATATAGTCACCCATTTGAGTCCCGGCTGTTCCACTTCCAACCAGCTCTGTGCTATGACCTGTGAAAGTAGTAGAAGATAGCCCAAGTGCTTGGGTCCCTGCTTCTGCATAAGAGACCTGGAAGAAGCTCCTAGCTTTGGATTGGTGCACCTCTACTTATTGCAGCCAACTGTGGAGTGAACCAGCATATTGAAGACTTCTCTCTCTCTGTCTCTCTCTCTCTGTCTGTCTGCATCTCTTTATCTCAAATAAATAAATCTTTGAAATAAATAAATAAAGCCTTTAAAAATCATCTCTGAGAGTCAGTGTTGTGGTGTAGCAGGTTGCTGCAATTCTGGATCCCATAGTGGAGTGCAGGTTCAAGTCCCACCTGTTCCTCTTCTGATCTGTCTCCTTACTAATGCACTTGGGAAGGCGGTGGAAGATGACCCAAGTACTTGGACACCTGCCATCCATATGGGAGGCCCAGATGGAGTTCTTGGTCCAGTATGATCATTGTGGTCATTTAGGAAGTGAACCAAATATTGGAAGACCTTTTTCTCCGCTTCTCTGTTACTCTGCCTTTCAAATACATAACATAAATTGTTTTAAATATTTATTTATTTATTTGAAAGTCAGCATTACACAGAGATAGGAGAGGCAGAGAAAGAGAGGTCTTCCATCCAATGGTTTACTCCACAATTGGCTGCAACTGCTGGAGCTTCACTGATCCAAAGCCAGGAGCCTGGAGTTTCTTCCAGGTCTCCTACATGGGTGCAGGGGCCCAAGGACTTAGGCCATTCTCCACTGCCTTCTCAGGCCACAGCAGAGAGCTAGATGGGAAGCAGAGCAGCTGGGTCTTGAACCAGTGCCCATTTGGGATGCCGGCACTTCAGGCCAGGTTGTCAACCTGCTGTGCCACACCGCTGGCCCCATAACATAAATCTTTTTAAAAACAATGTCTCAGTTGTTTCTAAAGCAGTTAGTGAGAAACATTCCATATCACCAAATATCTATATAAATAAAATTTGATGTAATTTTATTAGGGAAACGTAATTCAAAAATCTAAAAACATAATAATCAAAATAGTTATTAATATATAGTACAGAAAATGTTAATACAGCAGAAATCGTAAAGTATTAGAATAACAACAAAAAGTTGCTTTTTAAAAAATAAGTGATTACTTAGCTAACCTAACTTTAAAAATGGAGGTGGAGAAATTGCTAATATACAATATTATAAATTATAAGATAAAAATAACCACATTTTGGGGCCAGCATTGTGGCATAATTGGTCAAGCCCTCACCTACAATGCTGGCATTCCATATGGGTCCCAGGTCTAGTCCAGCTGCCCCAATTCTGATCCAGTTCCCCGCAAATGCACCTGAGAAAAGTAGCAGAAGATGGCTCAAGTCATTGGAACCCTATACCCATGTGGGAGACCCAGGTGAAGCTCTTGGTTCCTGGCTTTAGCCTGGCCTGGTCCTGGCTGTTGTGGTCATTTCTGTATTCCTCTCTCTCTCTATCTCTCAAATAACTAAAATAAACTTCAAACCCCACATTTTTAAGCTAAAGATCTTCCCCACAATAAAAAGAAATAGAAGAAATCTGCAGCCCCAGCCGGGAGGGCCAGCCAGGCCATTCTTGTTCCCTGGGTTGGAGAGACAAGGAGCTAGAGCAGGGACCAAGTGGACGGCAAGTCTCATCCCAGGATGGGGCTGCTCCACTGGGCTCCTTGACTCCTCAAACCACGCTCTTTCACCTTGCCAGGTGCCATCTCTTCTCTGTCAAGGCCACTGTCCGGGCCCCCAGTTCGCCCCCTAGTGGCCAGAGCCTGGTTAAAGTCCCCCAGTGCCTCCTTGTGCATAGGCCCTCTTTTGCCCACCCCCTTCTGCCCCTGGGGGTCCCGTGAGAACAGCGGGGCTTCAAGGAGAGACCCCATCCCCATCCCAGCCCTTACAGTAGAGTAGTGCCCCCTCCCTCCCTGGCTGGTGTAGAATAGCCAATAGTGTAGTGCGGTGTGCTTTTGCATGACGGCGATCTGGCAGCGGGCGGCAGGCTCCGCGCAGCCCTCTGTCCTTGAACCTGCCCTTGGCGGCCTTGCTGTGTTTGGTGCTGTGTCTGCGCGCTGCTGCGGCCCCTCCCCATACTGACGCCTTCTATAAGCGCTTCTCTCCGCATAGTCACGTAGCTCCCACACCCTTCCTGTATCTCACGCAAGTTTTATACTCTAATATTTATATGGCTTTTTTCTTAGAAAAATAATAAAAAGGTTTCTTCTGAAAAAAGGTACAAATATACAAGATATAATATACAAGATATAATGAAATAGAAGATCTAATTTTTACTAAAAAATTTTTAAATAAGATAAAATGTTAGAAGCTTGTACATATGTATCATTGTAAAAGGGAAAATATCAGTTTTTTTAATAAAGGCTTAATATCATAAAAAGTTTTTAACCCCATATTAATTTATAAAAACTTAAATATGGAAGGTGCATTTTTATAAAATGTATTTATAATTTATAAATTCTTAATTTCAAAATCACAGGATGTTTCATTTTCTACAGTAAATTATTATAGGCATGTTTAGAACACTCAAGCCAAAAATAGTCAAAAACTCCTGTAAAAAAAGAGCAAGGAGAAAGGACTCTAAATAATGTTCACAAAGTGTGATACTGATGCATAAAGGAACAAAATAAAATTTATATCTTGATTCAATTATGCATTGAAAAATAACATAAAAAGGCAATATGCTGAGTAGCAAACACAAGAAAAGGAGTCAGAGGAGGAGGTGTGGGAGAAGGGGGTGGGGGAGGAATGGAAGGGGATGGAGGAGGAAGGTGAAGGGGAAGAAAGGCAAGGGATAAGAAGGCGAGAAGTGAGGAAGGGAGGTCGGGGGTGGGGAGGCTCTTGGGGCCACACTCTCGGGTCTGAGAAGCCACGTTTTTGAGAAGTAACTTCCAGGGAGCACATGACACTGCCCCATGTGCCCTACATTCACAGCTGCAGTCCCCACCTACCCACAGGTGCAGGCCCACAGGGTCCATGTGGTGGGGTCCGCTGAGCATGTCAGCTGTCCTGGCCCCCCAGAGCACCCTGCGATGGTCCCACATGTGCCCCGCTGGGGCAAGAGCCTAGTACATGTGGTTGTACTGCAGTAGGGGGCTTCTGTGTCCTTGTGGGGAAGTTACACGTGGTGTCCCACCACATCGCAAGTGAGTGCAGCTCATGGACCAGCAAAGCAAAGGGAAAATACTCTGTGGCCCCAGGCAGGCACTGCACTCACTGTTCCACTGCCTACCCACGCCCTCTCTCGACTGGGCTCCTGAACACTATGGCGCAGGCGCTCTCTGCAAGCACAGAACTTGGCATCCCAGTGGAGAAGAGGACTCAACTGAACTCAATGAAAAAGTGAAAGTTCTAAGCAATGCACTCTGAAGGTGGAAACACTGGCCTAAGATGCTTCCCTGGACTTCCCTGCAGTATTCCAGCTAACAGGAGCAACTGGGAAGCGTTGGGCAGCTGTGAGAAGAAGAAACAGCTGGCACCTCTAGCTGGCATGTCGGGAACCAGGAGAACAGCTCACCCTGGTGGGGCATCAGAGCACAGGCTGTTAGGAGCTTGGGCTTGGAGTGATCAGGCAAGGAGGAGCCCAACAAGGACACAACAGGACTGCTGTTTCCTCTGTATGGCACCTAGAAAAGAAGAATTCACTCTCCAGAACTTTTGTGCACCAAGCAGCTCCTGAAAGCAAACCCCAGGAACAGCTGCTCCCTCTCTCCTAATCTAACCCCAGAAGCAGGATTGCAGCAGCACAGGGGCAAGTTGGAAACATCAAACCCATCTACTTCCTGACCTAGGAGATGTTAGACTGATCAATGGTTACTCTTGGTGCTAGGCACTGTTCTGGAGTGTCTGTATGATGTCTACAGACTGTACCTTGTATCCTGGAGCATGGGTCTCTGTGTTTGCACATGTAAACAGTTTTGTAAATCTGACTCTGTGTTCCCTGATGGTGCAGCTGAGGTTGGAGGGAGCTGAACTCCATAGTTCAAGGGACAAGAGGAATGAGGTTCTCTCTTCCTGGCAGTGTCCTGCATACCCATTGCAGTTCAAAATTCAGATCAGCAATTGTCTTGTTCCTCTTCCACATTTTGCATGTTCCATTTTATCTATTTTTTTAATTAAAGATAAATCCTTTTTTGAAAACAAATTACTGAGCTTAAGAGGGCAATTTACTTAGAAAAAATTGATTTAAATATTTGAGATGAACTGCCATAAGATGACTTCAGTCACTGAGTTTTTTTTAAAATATTTTTTATATTTATGAAACATTCAGAAGTGCCATGTTCATGCATGATTGCTCATCTTAGCTCCAGGTGGCTTAAGAGACTTGTCTTTTCCTACTGGGTTGAGAATGGACAAACTGAGAGGATGCCATGTCTGAGTTGCCTCTCTGCTGTACTGCCCAGGAAGTTTGCATGTGGCCTAGTCTGTCTTCCAGTGCTGTGTGGGTTAGAATGTTATGCACACTCCAGAGAACACTGGCTAATGCTGATGCTAACAGGAATGTAGTTGGATGTGAGCTGTGTCCTCTCATGACCCCCATTTCCTCCCCATACATGGTGCTGGTTGGAGAAGCAGACATATTTCCTTGGAAAGGAATGTCTATGGGCATTTGGATTGTTTGATTTAAGGGTTGGGCCCCTTTAGGCTCACTGAGAACTGCTTAATCTCCATGTATGTATTTGTACAAAATCAAGCTCTGGAAGCTGTGTATTGACTTCCCCAGACTCAAGTGTTAGCTCCTCCAGGTAGCAATGCATCCTTGTTCCTCATGGCCAGCCCTGGGCTGGGGCCCAATGGGAAAGGATTAGATGATCCTTTGAATCATTGAAAGGATTGGATGATCTCAGAAGGGCTCCTGTGTCCTTTCCATGGTCTGCTCAGAATTTCCCAGGCCCTGTTGGCCCAACCCTACCCCATTTCTTGTTTTTAGAGAATGCATCTCTTCCCTCCTTACTGATTGGGAAGGCCTAGCTGTCAACTTGCTCTTCAGGAGTTGGGGCTGGGAACTTCTCCAAAAGGCCAATTCCAAATAAACAATATTTTCATCCAACCTACACTGGGGGCCACATGCCTGGCCTAAGGAGAGGAAACAGTGAACCCTAACTGAGCAAGGAGCCCTAGATGCCTAGGACATTAACTGAACCACACAGTGAAGTTCTAAAATGCTTGTGGGAGGCTTCAGATTTAATAACTTCATGGATTAATAGTTTACAGCCTTAAATTGCAAATACTTGGGGCTGGAATTGTGGCATAACAGGTTAAGATGACACTTGAGAGATCAGTACCCTATATGAGTGCAAGTCAAGTTCTAACTGCTTCATTTCAAATCCACCTCCTTGGAAAAATAGTGGAGGACATTCCAAGTATTTGGGACCCTGCCACCCACATGGGAGACCTGGGTAAAGCTCCTGACTCCTGGCTTTGACTTGGCCCAGCCCAGCCATTTTGGCCTTTGGAGACAGAACCAGTGGATGGAGGATCTCTCTCTCTCCCCTTTTCACTCCTTCTATCTGTAACTCTCCCTTTCAGATAAAATAAATAATGATTTAAAAATACTTTAATTTTAATTTAAAAATAAAAAATTAGAAATACTAGAACTAGCCTGTGAATTTTCTTCATACCCATGAAACTGTATTCTAGAGGCCTTATGACATAATTCTGCTTACACCCAGTAGGTATTTTTCTTCTGTGAGCCTGGATTTTGATCAATATGTGGTTGTTGTAAATGCCATTGCTGGTTATTTTTTTTGAAGCTTCAAGCCTTGATTATTGGGATTTTGAAATGCACAAGGAAACTCTCACACTGTCAACCACCCAAAAACATATACTACATATACGCACATTTGTTATTAGTAGAAAACTTGAGATAAAGCAGACCTGCGTGGATAGTAATTTCACCTTTTTGTGTGCCTGGAAAGAAAGGACTGGAATACCTGGAAGACTCTCCTCACCATATGTTGGCCTCCTCAATACATGCATGCACACTTTTACACCAACACACATGCACATGCCATATCCAAACACAACTGCAGTTCTCTCCTGACAGCCCTGCCAGTGAGGCATCCTATGGAATATGTTCTAGTCACTAGGATAAATCTGACAGGATTCCAAACCATTAGAAAACTATCCTGTTCTTCTCACAGGTGGACTGTGAACCTGCAACTCCTGCAGCATAATCCATTGATAAGTCATTTTTTAAAACTTCCTGACTATTCACATTAGAGAAAACCAACAGTTTATAGGAATTAAGAACATCTCTTTGTAACCTAGAGCACTGTAAACTTTTGCAAACTATTTTGGTGGTTTTCTCAATGCCTTTCCTGTACAGAACTTCTGCTCCCCCATTCCTACAGCTGTATTCAGTGAAGAGAGATGGGTCTGCTCTGAGAGCTGTCTCATGACCCCCTTACTCTCAGGCAATGTCTGAAACTCCTGTGTTATGCCTGTATGATGTCCTCACTTCTCCAACACAGAGTTGCTCCAGTGAGGGGTGGTGGTGATGGTGGTTGTGGTGGTGTGTGTGTATGGGTTTTTCACATGAGTCAGTAAAAATACAAAATACTTTCTTTTTTCAAGCTTTACTGGGTTCCAGAAATTTGTTGGCAACCCCCATCCTTGACTCATCTAGTTCTTTGTTTTTTACTATTTTTTCCTTTTGTCTTTGCCTTGTTATCTTGAAGATTAAAGAAGTAGCACACACTCTGACATTGAGTAAAACATTAAGTCACAGTATGTGGTAGTATTCATCCTTTTCTGTTAGTAAAATTTAAAGACTGTATGAAGATAGTCATGAATACACTAAGTGTTAGAATCCTGCTTCAGTTCACATGGCTGTATCTATATAACAAACATTTGACAGGGAATACAGTATTGTCTAGTGTCATGAGTGCTAGTGTCGCCCTCCCTTTTGGGTGTTGGCCCAAACCTCCCTTTCCTCTTAAGTTTACAGGAGGGGCATCACATCAGCAGCAATCATAAACCTGACAGTGAGGACACACTGGCTGTTACATTGGTAAGTGACGCTGGTCTAACCTCATCACAGCACAGCCACTTGAGTTCTTCAGAGATAGCCTCTGTTTCCACTTTCCCCTCAAAAAATTTGCTTCTTACCCAACTGAGAGAGAATCTAGACACCAGAATGGAGGCCACAGAGCTCTGAACGTGCCTATCTATGCAGACAGATGATGCTAAAGTGGGAGTGGGGCCTAAGGCTAACATTGCTTCTTGGCAATATATTCCTCTTGTCAATCCATCCTTAATCTTTTTCTGATATTCTAACACTAGCGGAATCTGCATAAAGTGGATACCAGAGCTAATACTGTGTAGAGACAAAATAATGAGAATAGTTTTTACCAAAGCTAATGAAATACTACATAATGCCTGCATTTTAACTATTGAGTTCAGTGCATCCTTCGAAAACTGAATGTAACAAAAACTCAGGACATTTTTGGAAATCGTATGCTTCTGGTAACTTGGTGTGAATTTTTATATAAGCACTGTTTCCTGAGTTATATAAAATGTAAAAATAGAAAAATAAGTAATAGAAATATTTTATTATATTATTCTGGTAAGCAGCTATTTAGGAAAAACTAACAAAAGTGATAGATGAAGCCCATAATAGCTTGCCCTCCCTTACTTTGGCTTTCACATAACTGAATCTTAATTTTAAAAGAAGGTCTGGAATTGTGCCACAACAGGTTAAGCCTCTGTTTATGGCAACAGTATCCTGCACTGGAATGCCTCTTCAAGTTCTGATTGTTCCGCATCCAATATGGTGTCTTAATGTGCCTGGGAAGGCAGTGGAAGATGGCCCAGGTACTTGGCCCCTGCCACCCACGTAGGAAGCCAGGATTTAGTTTCTGGCTTCTGGCTTCAGCCTGACCCACACATGCATGTCATGGCTATTTGGGCAGTGAGCCAGTAGAAGTAAAATCTCTCCACCTCTCCCTCTCTCTGTCTCTCTCTCTATCAGTTGTTCTGCCTTTCCAATAAATCTGAAAATGTGACAGACTTTCAAAATTTAACATTGTATCAAAATGAGTTACTAAAATGCATATTTCTCAGATGAAATATCAGGAAATATTCTCAGTGGACCAAAATATGAATGTAGAAATGAAATCAGGTGATTTTACTTTCAATACCTAGTTAAAATCTCTTGACACTAAAAACCACAACAAAAAGCACTGAGGAAAGTTTGAAAGTGTGTGAGAACATGCCATGTGAACATTAGGCAATATAACATTGAGATCACCAAGAAAAGAAAAAATTAACAAGCAGTCACTACAGTTGCACGGGTTCTTGCTGGGAAAAATGACCTTTCAACAATACAATGAGCTGGATTCCAGTCAATACCTGTTGCTATTGAAATGCAGTAGTCACTATATCTGAGGACAGCAAGAACTTTCCAAAGTAGAAACTGGAGCGAATGCAACTGAACAGATGAAAACTTGAGAGCTGAATATGTAGAGTCCCCACAATCCCTTGAGCATAGAATAGATTGAGCATTGATGGAGTGAAACTACATAAGGATCACCAGAGAGTACATTATACTGGGGTAGGAGTGTAAAAATATATTAAAGATTATTTGGTTTGGAGGTTATCTAAGTTCTAACCCAAGTAAGACTTTGTTGACATATTATTAACATCACAGGCATGCAAGTGAAATACCTAAATGCTGTACTTTATAAGTAAGAACCACACACTGTAGTAATGCTTATTTAGACCATTCTACAAAAAGTATGTTAAATAGCCCTGGTTTGATGTTAAGCAGAATAAAATGTTGGAGATTCAAACCTTCAAAGTTAACAGTACTTTCAGAAAACTTGGCATTTATTCAAACCTACTATAGAGAAGCTGAAAACCAAGACTAAACAAGTTCTTTTATTTTTTTAAGTATTTCATCTTTTTTTATAGCTTTTATTTAAAGAATATAAATTTCCAAAGTACAGCTTATGGATTACAATGGTTCCCCCCCCCCAAAACTTCCCTCCCTCCTGATACCCTCCCCTTTCCCGCTCCCTCTCCCCTTCCATTCACGTCAAGATTCATTTTCAATTCTCTTTATACACAGAAGATCAGTTTAGTATATATTAAGTAAAGATTTCAACAGTTTTCCCTCACATAGAGACACAAAGTGAAAATACTGTTGGAGTACTAGTTATAGTATTAATTCACAATGTACAGCACATTAAGGAAGGAGATCCTACATGAGTTTTTTTAAAGAATTGATTACTTTTCTATGCAATTTCCAATTTAACACCAAGATTTTTTAATCATTTCCAATTATCTTTATATACAGAAGATCGATTCAGTATATACTAAGTAAAGATTTCATCAGTTTGCACCCACACAGAAACACAAAGTGTAAAAATATTGTTTCAGTATAGTAATAGCATTATTTCACATTGGATAACACCTTAAGGACAGATCCCTCATGAGATGTAAGTACACAGTGACTCCTGATGTTGATTTAACAATTTGACACTCTTGTTTTATGGCATCAGTAATCTCCCTAGGCTCTAGTCATGAGTTGCCGAGGCTATGGAAGCCTTTAGGGTTCGCCGACTTCGATCTTATTCCGACAGGGTCATAGTCAAAGTGGAAGTTCTCTCCTCCCTTCAGAGAAAGGTACCTCCTTCTTTGATGAGCGAGTTCCTTCCACTGGGATCTCACTCACAGAGATCTTTCATTTAGGTCTTCTTTTTTTTGTTTTTCAGGGTGTCTTAGCTTTCCATGCCTAAAATATTCTCATGGTCTGTTGAGGCAGATCCGAATGCCTTAAGAGCTGATTCTGAGGCCAGAGTGCTATTTAGGACATCTGCCATTCTATGAGTCTGCTGTGTATCCCGCTTCCCATGTTGGATCACTCTCTCCCTTTTTGATTCTATCAGTTAGTATTAGCAGACACTAGTCTTGTTTGTGTGATCCCTTTGACTCTTAGACCTATCAGTGTGATCAACTGTGAACTGAAATTGATCACTTGGACTAGTGAGATGGCCTTGGTACATGCCACCTTGAACAAGTTCAAGGTGACAAGCCAATAATTAGGCTACCTATTAGAACAAATACAAATATAGGAGTCAAATAAAACTGTTTCCTGGTGTAATAACAGAATAGCATTGACCAATCTTCCCACTGAAAGCATTTAAATGCTGAATTAGTGGCTTTTAAATTGCACTTACAAAAAATTGAAGTCTTAATCTAGAAGAAATGGACCAGCTACTGTAAAGACACAACCAGCCTCAACTGTCCGATAAATATATGGAATTAGTCCCAGATTTTTAAGACAGGTCAAACTGGTGGCAATTTAATTTTCCACATCAATGAAAAAAAATTATCAATTTGATGAATACAGAAAATCACTTTGACAAAGTCTTAACACTATGAGTGTTGAAACAAATGGATGAAAAAATAAGTAAAAGCCTCCAGCCAACTAGAATAAAGAGGGATGGCCTCAAGTTGATACAGTACATCTACACAGACCTTTCAGCTCACATTATTGATAAAGATGGAAAGCTCCAAGTTTTTCTACTAAGATGAGAAATAAAATAAGCATGTATCTCTTCACAACTGATTTTCAACATGTTACTAGAAGGTCTAGCCAATTCAGTAAGATAAGAAATAGAAATAAAATGTGTCCAGTAGGAAGAGACATTCTGGAGCAGCAGGGATTGTACAGAAACAGAGCAGCTCAAGGGACACTACCAGCTACTCCTATGGTTAGTAGCTCCTGGAGTCCATAGCTGGCAGGGAGGCCAACTTCCCAGAGTGAATTGAGAGGAATCTGTAGAAGAACTCCAATATTTGCTACTTGCCGTTCCTAATTTAGTCACAACAGTTGGTAGTTAGTCCTTCCAAAGTTTTGGCAAAAGCCCCATCATCTAAATGGCAGGATAACTCAGAGCATGTCTTTGAAGATGCCGGGCCCACCACCTTCCTGTCTCCCTACCACACCCAGCAGAAGTCAACTAAAGAGAATCTGGTGTATCTGTGGCATGCTCAACACTTAAACCTATCACATAAAATCAAGAGGATACTTCATGAATACTACATTTCAATGCAAATAGACAGATGGTTCACTTCTACAAGCTATGAGCCTGTGTTTGTCTACACTGACTTAAACCTCAGGCTGCAGGTTCCAGCTGTGGTCTAAAGTCTGGCCTTTCCTCTGCCTGCAGCCTCGGGCCCTGGGACCTTTCTAGTTTCCTGTTACATGCAGTGTCAGTCAGTTGAACACCAGTTCTCTTGGTGTTTTTGGACTTTTGATTCTACCTGCAGCATAATCATGTTTAAACTAGATGTTGGGAGGTTCCAAAACCTACTTAGACTTGCATAGGTGATGTATAAAATGAGCAATATACCGTTCATCTGAAAATAGTAGCACACAGCCATATATAGGATATCATTTTCTAAGGACTGTTTCTTCACATTGAGCAGAGCATGCATAAGTGGTGGTTATATTGAGTCTGAGTCTTTTTTTATATCTGATTTTCACTATATCACACAATGTGGATGTTGAGTAGTTTAAGAATGGTGCTGCTCCTGACAAGTGTATGTTAGCTATTCACATTTTATATCTGCAGAATTATTTCTCTATAACTGAATTTTTCTTAAGTAAAATGTCATTGACGTTTAAAAAACAATGTGCTCCACTGATGATCTTGTCCAGAGAAGAGACTTGTGATCTCTGCTGACTTTCATTCCAGGCAGGTGTCCACTTAACTCTGTGAATGGAGGGCACATTGCTTCCTCTCCCACCAGAGGTGAAAGTGCCATCTTCCCACAATAATGGGAGTGGAGGCTGCAACAGCTATTGCATTTCTAATGGTTTTTATCACAGGGTGAAATTTACTATCTCCACTGACTTTGAGTCCAGAAGAGGAGCTGGTGAGGGCAGGGTGCTTATTTAACTCAGGGAATGGAGAACATTTTGCCTTCCTGCTCCATCCCAAGGTCAGGGAAAGAGTAGTTCTCTGGATAGAGCAGCTCCAAGGGCAGAGAGTGGATACCCTACAGTCTGTGACTGCAGCCTGTGACTGGGAATCTTGGGACTATGCTATAAGCCAGTAGGACTCCATGCTCAGACTACACAATACACAGATTTTTTTGTGCATTTCATGCACCTAAGTGAATTGGGGGCAGGGTGCAGGCTCAGAGAAGTTCATCTTGGCAAAGAGAAGGGTGGAGGCAGTGATCAACACAACCAGGGGTATCATCTACTCTTCTCTGCTGGATACAGAGTGGAGCTACCACACACATTTTGGGTGTTACTCTGGACTATGCACCCACACCCAAATGTTGACCAGAGCTCCCTCATCCCACTCAGCACTCATCTCTAACTATCCACTGAAGGTGCAGGCATCTTACTATACATAGGGGCACATTCCCAATAACAAAGACTTCAAATGGGATATCCACAAGTGCTTTTCTAGATGTGTAAAAATCATTAAAAATGAGATATATTAACAAGAAAGACAATATGAAACAATAAAAAGGAATATAATAATAATTCGATATTGGACTGAAAGATGAAAATATTGACAAAATGCCTGAAAAGGAATTCAAAAGATTTATTGTAACATTACTGAAAAACACAGAGAAGCAATTACATGAATTAAAGAAATTGATGGGCCGGCGCCATGGCTCACTTGGCTAATCCTCCGCCTGAAGCACCAGCACCCTGGGTTCTAGTCCCGGTTGCTCCTCCTCCAGTCCAGCTCTCTGCTGTGGCCTGGGAGGGCAGTGGAGGATGGCCCAAGTGCTTGGGTCCCTGTACCCACATGGGACACTGGGAGGAAGCATCCAGCTCCTGGCTTCAGATTTGCACAGTGCCTGCCATAGCAGCCATTAGGGGAGTGAACCAATGGAAGGAAGACCTTTTTCTCTGTCTCTCTCTCACTGTCTATAACTCTCTCTCTCACTAACTCTGCCTGTCAAAAAATAAAAAAAAAATAAATTGATGAATGATATGGATGAGAAATCCATCCATGAAATAAAAATATCAAAGAATAATCAAATTGAAATATTAGGAATGAAGAATTCAATATGTCAAATGAAAAATACAGTGAAAAGCATGAACAACATTCTCAGTGGTACCAAAGAAAGAATGCCCAAGTTGAAAAATATACCAGTCCAACAAAAAAAAGAGAAAGAAAAAAATTCAGAAAAATGAAAACAGTGCTGAGAGACTATAGGACACCATCAAATAGCAAATTATACATGTATTAGACATTCCTGAATGAGTGGAAAAACAGAAAATGCCAGACAGACATGATCAGAGAATATCTTCATCACAACACAGAATATTCAAACTTTCAAATGTAAAACACAAAGAAAAGATGCTAAAAAGTGCAAGAGAGAAATATCAGATTACCTTTAATGGAGCTCTAGATTGACAGCAGATTTCTCTTCAAAAACCCTACAGAAGAGGATAGAAAGAAGAGCAATAGTCCAAGTCCAAAAACAAAACAAAACTGTAGTGCCAGAATACTGTACCCAGCACAGCTCTCATTTATAAATGAAAGTTAATAAAGACTTTCCAAAACAAACAAAAATCACAAAAACTTGTCACCTTACAAGTGATACTTAAAGATATACTAAACACAGAAACAGAGAAATACAGCCAACATAGTGAAAGAATGTGAGGCAAATAAACTAGTAACACTACAAAAGAATAACCAGTAGGAATATTTATGAAAATAAAACCACAAAAACAATTCATCACTCACCAATAACAATATGAACGTAAGTGGAATAAAGTCTCCAAATAAAAGACACAGACCAGCCAAATGGATTGAAATGAAAGACCCATATATATGCTGCATACAAGAAATACACCACAGCAACAAAGATAAATGCAGACTTAAAGTGACAGAATGGAGAAAAAAATACAATATGCTAATGGAAATAAAAATGAGTAGGAGTGGCTATCCTAATATCAGACAAAGTAGACCTTTTTCAAAATTAAAATTTTATTTCACATTGCTAGAAACTGTGGAAAATATTTACCTTTTCTGTTTTTACATCACAATATTTCAACAGAATATTTCTTGCCATAAATAAGTTCTTGCTGACTTAGATAGTTTATGTTCTTCAAGCAAATGCAAAATGACTCAGCAAATGATTCTTTAAATTTTTAACACCCAGATATAAACATATGGCTTCATTATTAACATCCTCTATAGTCCATTACTAAATTATATTCATTACTAATTAGCACCCATTTATAAAGATATGTTCTTTTTTTTTATTTTTGACATGCAGAGTGGACAGTGAGAGAGAGAGAGACAGAGAGAAAGGTCTTCCTTTTTGCCGTTGGTTCACCCTCCAATGGCAACCGCGGCCAGCGCACTGTGGGTGGCACATCGCGCTGATCCAAAGCCAGGAGCCAGGTGCTTCTCCTGGTCTCCCATGCGGGTGGCAGGGCCCAAGTTGGGCCATCCTGCACTGCACTCCTGGGCTATAGCAGATAGCTGGCCTGGAAGAGGGGCAATGGGGACAGAATCCAGCGCCCCAACCAGGACTAGAACCCAGTGTACCGGCGCCACAAGGCGGAGGATTAGCCTATTGAGCTGCAGCGCCGGCTAAAGATACATTCTTAACATTGGTCAGTTGGAATACAGCAAAAAATTAATACACTTCAGAAATATTAAGCATCCATGTTTGATACATATTAAACTGTATTGTAACTATATCACAGTACATGGTTCTGATTAATGTTTATTATCCATAAAATTGATTTCAAACATTTTTTCAGTAATTTGGAAAATTTGACTATTTAAAAATCTAGGAGAGGATGTGGGGAAAAAGGGACACTAAACCTACTGTTGGTGGGAATGCAAGCTGGTTAAACCACTATGGAAGTCAGTCTGGCGATTCCTCAGAAACATGAATATAAACCAACATACAACCCAGCCATCCCACTCCTTGGAATTTACCCAAAGGAAGTCAGATTGGCAAACAAAAAAGCCATCTGCACACTAATGTTTATTGCAGCTCAATTCACCATAGCTAAGACCTGGAACCAACCCAAATGCCCATCAACAGTAGACTGGATAAAGAAATTATGGGACATGTACTCTACAGAATACTATACAGCAGTCAAAAACAATGAAATCTGGTCATTTGCAACAAAATGGAGAAATCTGGAAAACATCATGCTGAGTGAATTAAGCCAGTCCCAAAAAGACAAATATCATTTGTTTTCCCTGATTGGCGATGACTAACTGAACACCAAAGGGGAAGCCTGTTGAAGTGAAATGAACTCTATGAGAAACTACAACTTGATCAAATCTTGTTGGACGGTTGATATACAATGTAAAATTTTTCCCATTTTAGTATTTCTTGACGTTGTGTGTTATTGTTTTAGTACTATTGGTTGAACTCTGCAATTAACACACAATTATTCCTAGGTGTTTAAATTTCAACTGAAAAGTAATCCCTGTTAATTATGAGAGAGGGAAAAAGAAAGGGAGGATATGTACAATTTGGGCAAGCTCAATCGGACTTGCCCCAAACGATGGAGTTAGAAATGTGCCAGGGGACCCTAATACAACCCCAGCAGTGGCATGTACCAAGCCATCTCACTGGCTCAAGAGATCAATTTCAGTTCACAATCGATCACACTGATAGGTCTAGGAGTCAAAGGGATCATACAAGCAAGACTAGTGAATGCTAATACTAACAGATAGAACTAAAAAAGGGAGAGACTGATCCAACATGGGAAGTAGGATACACAGCAGACTCATAGAATGGCAAATATCCTAATAAATCACTCTGGCCTCAGAATCAGCCCTTAAGGCATTAGGATCTGGCTCAAGAACCCATGAGAGTATTTTAGGCATGGAAAGCCAAGACACCCTGGGAAAAAAAGAAGAAGAAGAAGGAGAAGGAGAAGGAGAAGGAGAAGGAGAAGGAGAAGGAGAAGGAGAAGGAGAAGGAGAAGGAGAAGGAGAAGGAGAAGGAGAAGGAGAAGGAGAAGGAGAAGGAGAAGGAGAAGGAGAAGGAGAAGGAGAAGGAGAAGGAGAAGGAGAAGGAGAAGGAGAAGAAGAAGAAGAAGAAGAAGAAGAAGAAGAAGAAGAAGAAGAAGAAGAAGAAGAAGAAGAAGAAGAAGAAGAAGAAGAAAACATAAATGAAAGATCTCTGCGAGTAAGATCCCAACGGATGGAACAGGGCCACCAAAGAAGGAGGTACTTTTCTCTGAAGGGAGGAGAGAACTTCCACTTTGACTATGACCCTGTCAGAACAAAATCCAAGTCAGCGAACCCTAAAGGCTTCCATAGCCTCAGCAACTCATGACTATAGCCTAGGGAGATTACTGACACCATAAACAAGAGTGGCAAATTGTTAAATCTACAACAGTAGTCACTGTGTACTTATGGCCCATGTGGGATCTGTCCTTAATGTGTTGTCCAATATGAAGTAATGCAATAACTAGTACTGAAACAGTATTTTTACTTTGTGTCTCTGTGCGGGTGCAAACTGACAAAATCTTAGTATATACTGAATCAATCTTCTCTATATAAAGATAATTGAAAATGATTAAAAAAATTGGAAGTTACATAAAAATCCATCAATTTAAAAAAAATAATATCATGTAGGATCTCTGTCCTTAATGTGCTGTACAATGTGATTTAATGCTATAACTAGTACTCAAAGAGTATATTTCACTCTGTGATGCTATGTGAGGGCAAATGGTTTAAAATCTTTTCTTAACACATACTAAACTGAGCTCCTGTATACAAAGAGAATTGAAAATGAATCTGGATGTGAATGAAAGGGGAGAGGGAGTGGGTAAGGGGGGAGGGTAGTGGGGGGGAGGGAAGGTATGGGTGGGGAAGCCATTGTAATCCACAAGTTGTACCTTGGAAATTTATATTCTAAATAAAAGTCAAAAAATTAAAAAAATAAAAATCTAGTTTTTGCTATTTATTTGTCAGCACAGAAAACTAATCAGTCAAATTCATTTGACAAAATGAAAACTTAAAATAAATTCACTGGCAGATAAAAACAATATTTTTCTAATGGACTGCTCATTTACTACAGTAGCTGGTTTGAAATAAATGTATAGAAAACAAACTTTATACTACCAGGAGATGAAATCATTTCAGAAAATTTTTTTTGGAGTTTTCTTATTTATTTTTTCAGAAAATGTTTATTTAATAAATATAAATTTCACAAATACAACTTTTGGATTGTAGCAGTTTCCCCCCCATAACCACACTCCTACCTGCAAACCATCGCATCTCCCACTCCCTCTTGCATCCCATTCCTCGTTAAGATTCATTTTTAATTATCTTTACATACAAAGATCAACTTAGTATATACTAAGTAAAGATTTCAACAGTTTGTACCATCACAGAAACACCATGTATAAAGTACTGTTTGAAGACTATTTTTATAGTTATTCAATAGTACAACACATTAAGGACAGAGATCCTACATGCAGAGTAAGTGCACAGTGACTCCTGTTGTTGATTTAACAATTGACACTCTTATTTATGATGTCAGTAATCACCCAACACTCTTATCATGAGCTACCAAGGCTATGGAAGCCACTTGAGGAAACAAACTCTGACCTTATTTAGACAAGGCCATAATTAAAGTGGACGTCCTCTCCTCCCTTCAGAGAAAGGTACCTCTGTCTTTGATGGCCCATTCTTTCCACTGGGATCTCACTAACAGAGATCTTTCATTTAGGTCATTTTTTTCCAGAGTGTCTTAGCTTTCCATGCCTGAGAAACTCTCATGGGCATTTTAGCCAAATCCCAATGCCTTAAGGACTGATTCTGAGGCCAGAGTGCTGTTTATGGCATTTGCCATTCTATGAGACTGCTGTGTATCCCGCTTCCCATGTTGGATCATTCTCTCCTTTTTAATGTTGTCAATTATTATTAGCAGACATTGGCCTTATTTATGTAATCCCTTTGACACTTAAACCAATATTTCTGATCAATTATAAACTTAAACTGATCTCTTTAACTAGTAAGACGGCATTGGTACCTTCCAACTTAAATGGATGTGGAGTCCGTGGCACATTTCTACCTTTATCCTCAGTGGTAAGTCCAAGTGAGCGTGTGCCAAACTGTACATCTCCTCTCTCTCTCTTATTCGCACTCTTATTTTTAACAGGGAACAGTTTTCGCTTGGATTTAAACTCCTAAGAATAATTATGTGTTAATTAAAGAGTTAAATAAATGGTATTAAAGAGAACAAGAAAATATGAAAAAGAACAAAATAGCAAGCTGTTCCTCAAAAGGACAAGGGCTAATCAAACCACTGTTTCTTATGCTGTCAGTTTCATTTCTACATGTTTCCTTTTAGGTGCTCAGTAAGTTGTTCAAGATCAGGGAAAACAAGCTATTTGTCATTTTCGGACTGCCTTATTTCACTCAGCATGATGTTTTTCAGATTCCTCCATTATTGCAAATGACTGGATTTATTTTTTTTTACTACTGTGCAGTATTCTATAGAGTACATATCCCATAATTTCTTTATCCAGTCTTCAAATGATGGGCATTTAGGTTGATTCCATGTTTTAGCTATTGTGAATTGAGCTGCAATAAACACTGAGGTGCAAATAGCATTTTTATTTGCTAATTTAATTTCCCTTGGGTAAATTCTGAGGAGTGGGATGGCTGGGCTGTGTGGTAGGGCTATTTTCAGGTTTCTGAGGAATCTCTGAACTGTTTTCCATAGTGGCTTTACCAGTTTGCATTCCTACCAATAGTGGATTAGTGTCCCTTTTTCCCTACATACTCACAAGCATCTGCTATTAGTTGATTTCTGTATGTAAGCCATTCTAACCAGGGTGAGGTGAAACCTCATTGTCGTTTTGATTTGCATTTCCCTGATGGCTAATGATCTTGAACATTTTTTCATATGTCTGTTGGCTGTTTTGATTTCCTCTTTTGAAAAATGTCTATTTAGGTTCTTGGCCCATCTCTAGTTGGTTGTTTGTTTTGTTGTTGTAGAGTTTCTTGAAATCTTTGTAGATTCTGGTTATTAATCCTTTATCAGTTGCATAATTTGCAAATATTTTTTCCAGTCTGTCAGTTGCCTCTTCACTTTCCTGACTGTTTCTTTTGTAGTACAGAAACTTCTCAATTTGTTATAATCCCAATTGTTAATTTTGGCTTTGACTCCCTGTGCTTCTGGGGTCTTTTCCAAGAAATCTTTGCATGTGCCTATATCTTCCAGGATTTCTCCAATTTTCTCTGATAATTTGAAGGTGTCGGGTCATAGTTTTTTTTATCTTTAATCCATGTTGATGGATTTTTGTTTAAGATAGGGGTCTTGCTTCAAAATTCTAAATGTGGAAATCCAGTTTTCACAACAACATTTGTTGAATAAACTGTCCTTGCTCCAGGAATTGGTTTTAGCTCCATGATCAAATGTAAGTTGGTTATAGATGTTTGGGTTGATTTCTGGTGTTTCTATTCTGTTCCATTGGTCTATCCATCTGTTTCTTAACCAGTTTCTGTACCAGAACCATGCTATTTTGATTATCACTGCCCTGTGTTATGTCTTGAAATCTGGGTTGTGATGCCTCCTGCACTGTATTGTTGTACCCGATTGCTTTAGCTATTCGGGGTCTCCTGTGCCTCCATATGGATTTCAGCATCATTTTTTCCAGATCTGAGAAGAATCTCTTTAGTATTTTGATTGGTATCACATTGAATCTATGTGGGGAACTGCAGGCTGGCCACCTGTGGGGACCTCATTGCACTGGCTCATCCTGCTGAGCAGAACAAAGTCAAAGAAGTGCTGAAAAAAAGACTTGCAAACAACCTGATGGAACGGGATACACCTTCGACCTGAGGATATGTGTGCCTTTTGATCTGATTGATGGACTGCTCACCCTAGGGAACCAGGGATGGATAAGAGACCAGGAGAGGGGCGGGAAGTCAGGCAGCTTCTTCAGTCTTTCTCCTTCTTTCTCTTGGCTGCTTCTTCTCTTTCTTCTCTTTCTCTTTCTCTCCTTTCCTTCTGCTATCACTAAAAATAAAAGTTCCTTGAGAACTGATCAACAGCGGTCATGTCGTGACTCCATGGGTTGGACCCTTGCTGGCGAGGGTACGACAAGTGGTGCTGTGACTCAGATTGTCAGGCCGATCACTGGAACCAGGTAAGAAAAGAATAAACGTGCATACACGGGAATCTAGTCAGGTAAAGTAAAAGGCCTAGGATTGTAACCATGGGTAAATCATAAAAGTAAAAGTGTAAATGGGAAATGCTCCATCGACGACTAATTTATTGCTAAGTTGCTTATTAAAAGCAACGGGGATGCCCATGAAAGTGGCCGTTATTTGGTTATTCACCAGAGCGGTTGCTAGCATGTCGTCCTGGTTTGTGGACGATGGTGAACTGGAAGGACGGAAGTGGAAAAGGGTAGGCAGAAGGTTAAGAGCAGCGGTGAAATCGCCGGAGGTTTATAAAATGTGGATTGAACAGGCTCTCCAAAATAATTCAGAAGAAATGGCAGAACTTCTTGATGAGGGATCAGAGATATTAGAGGAAGTCCAGAGGGAATCCCAATGTGGAAGTCAGGATGGGGACAGGGAGGATAAGGCGTAGATGAGTGTGGAGCAAGAGAGGCCCCCTCCTTCCGCACCTCTGTACCCAGAAGACCTATTTTCTCCGGGGGACCACCCGTGTCACTGTAGAATGGCAAACTTAACCTTACATGACCCTCCACATTGGCGACCACTCACACTAACTAAGGCCCCCCCCACAAAAGGGGAGTCCTCTCTCACGGAGGGAGTGGAGAGCAGGGAACCCTCCTCAGTAAGATCCAGAGGAAGGGTGGAGAGAACACGCGGAACTCCCCCCAAGTGGGAAGAGTAACAAAAAGCAGATCAAGTGTTCCCAGTGATAGTAGATGCACAATGCAACAGAGGATGGGCCCCCTTAGATCATAAGCTGTTAAAAAAACTGCAACAAGTGGTACAGTTATACGGACCACATGCTAACTTCACAGAGGCAGTTTTAGACAATATAGGAACCCAGGGACTGGTCCCAGATTACTGGAGGAACCTAGCGAAAGCTGTGCTTGGTGGTGGGGACTTCCTGCTTTGGTCAGCAGCCTATAGAGAGCTTGCTAAGACTCAAGCAGCAGAAAACGCAAAAAATCGTCAGCCAGCTTGGAATGAGGACATGGTAAATGGGGAGGGAGTTTTTCGTGAACACGTCCAAGTGCAATGCCCTAATGATTTTCAAAATTTAAAATGGATACGGCCTTATTGTAAACTAACTACTGAGGAAATGCTCCCATTGTTTAGAATCTTAGAGGGAGATTCACAACTTACTTAACCAGGACAATTGACCCCAGAGGCAGCTGCAGTTTTAAAAAAGGTTGAAAAGTGCCTCAAATCTACTGTGATGCAAAGATGTGACTTATCCCAACCCATCCTTTTGTTAAACAAAGAAGGGACAGGTTATTCAACACTGTTTACAATCTTTTGCTGCCTGGGGAATACCCAAGATCATTAAAACAGATAATGGCCCAGCATATACTTCTGCTCACTTTGCTACATTTTTGAAGGAATTTGGCATTGACCATTCTACTGGCATTCCTTACAATCCCCAAGGTCAGGCCATTGTGGAACACATTCATTTATATCTAAAAACTTTAATTAATAAACAAAAAGGGGGAATAGGAGAGTATGCGGTATCCAATAAAGATGCTTTGGTCTTAGCATTATATACCATAAATTTTTAAATAAGAAAAAATGTGGCAAAACCCCAGCAGAGATACATTCTCAGTCTGCTGAAAAGGAGCCAATTCAACGGATGATGTGGAAGGACCTGCAGGATAACCAATGGAAAGGCCCGTTTCCCTTACTGCAGAGGGTGTGGGGAGCTGTTTGTTTTTTTCCCACAGGGAGCCTCTCAACCTATCTGGATGCCAGAAAGAAGAGCTCAGCTTCTTGTGCAGAGTCCTGATGAGCAGAGTCCAGCAGAGACCACAATAAACTCACCCACAACAGGAAGTGATGAAAAGACTGTTATTTTACCAGTTGATAGTTTTACTACTAGCTGGTGTTGGAATAATAGTTAATTATTTGTTAGCAGTGATTGCCAATTACTATAATGCATCTTCTGTGTAAAGTATTTTGTAACCATAATATATCTTCTGTGTAAAGTATTTTGTATTGTTATAACCCTTCCTAGTGTATATTGCTGAGATGAAGGATTGTATTGGGGCCTGCTTAGGGCCCTGCCTTGGCCTATGCCGCTGTCTCTTGGTCAGTAAGATTATCTCGAGCATTGTCAAAAGGCAACAGCGCACTAACCTGATTGCTTGGCAGGCTATGCATGCTATGTTTCACTCCGACCCTCAACAACAGGTATGGCTTAGCATGATGGAACTGTAGTCAATGACGGGTAATCACTGGCGAGTGCACCTAGCAACCTAAGACAGAGCATGGGACATGCTTCCCAGTGACTTCATGATGGGTAAACAGATGGCACGTCACTGGGAACCTAAGACAGACATGATTCCATGCCATACAAAACAAAAATGAGGGAGCTGTGGGGAACTGCAGGCCGGCCACCTGTGGGGACCTCATTGTACTGCCTCATCCTGCTGAGCAGAACAAAGTCAAAATGCTGAACAAAAGACTTGCAAACAACCTGATGGAACGAGATACACCCTCAACCTGAGGATATGCGTGCCTTTTGAACTGATTGATGGACTGCTCGCCCTAGGGAACCAGGGATGGATAAGAGACCCGGAGAGGGGAGGGAAGTCGGGCAGCTTCTTCAGTCTCTCTCCTTCTTTCTCTTGGCTGCTTCTTCTCTTTCTTCTCTTTCTCTTTCTCTCCTTTCCTTCTGCTATTACTAAAAATAAAAGTTCCTTGAGAACTGATCAACAGCGGTCATGTTATGACTCTGTGGGTTGGACCCTTGCTGGTGAGGGTTCGACAATCTATAAATTGCTTTTGGCAGAATGGACATTTTGATGATATAGATTCTTCCAATCCATGAACATGGAAGAATTTTTCCATTTTTTGGTATCCTATTTCTTTCTTGAAAGTTTTGTAATTCTCATTATAGAGATCTTTGACATCCTTAGTTAAGTTTATTCCAAGGTATATATTTTTTTGTATCTATTGTGAATGGGATTGATCTAAGAAGTTCTTCCTCAGCCGTGGCATTGCCTGTGTATACAAAGGCTGTTGATTTTTGCACATTGATTTTATATCCTGCTAATTTTCCCAACTCTTCCTTGAGTTCCAAACGTCTCTTAGTGGAGTTATTTGGATCGCTTAAACAAAGAATCATATCATCTGCAAAGAGTGATAGTTTGACTTCTTCCTTCCCAATTTGTATCCCTTTAATTTTTTTTCTTGCTTAATGGATCTGGCTAAAACTTCCAGTACTATATTGAGTAGTAATGATGAGAGAGGGAATCTCTGTCTGGTACCAGATCTCCGTGGGAATGCTTCCAATATTTCCCCATTCAATAGGATGCTGGCCGTGGGTTCTTCATAAACTGCCTTGTGTTTAGGAATGCTCCTTCTATACCCAATTTGTTTAAAGTTTTCATCATAAAACGGTGTTGAATTTTATCGAATGCTTTCTCTGCATCTATTGAGATAATCATATGGGTTTTCTTCTGCAGTTTGTTAATGTGGTGTATAACATTGATTAATTTACAAATGTTGAACTATCCCTGCATACCAGGGATAAAACCCACTTGGTCTGGGTGATCTTTCTGAGTGTTGTTGAATTCTATTGGCCAGAATTTTATTGAGGATTTTGGCATCTATGTTCATCAGGGAAACTGGTCTGTAATTCTCTTTCTCTGCTACATCATTTTCAGTTTTAGGAATTAAGGTGATGCTCACTTCATAGAAAGAATTTGGGGATTCCCTCTCTTTCAATTATTTTGAATAGTTTGGGCAGAATTGGAGTTAGTTCTTCTTTAAAGTTCTTGTGGAATTCAGCAGTGAATCCATCCATTCCTGGGCTTTTTTTGTTGGGAGAGACTTTATTACTGAATCAATTTCTGAGTTGGTTATTGGTCTGTTTAGGTTTTCTATGTCTTTATAGTTCAATTTAGGTAGGTTGTATGTGTCCAGTAATCTATCCATTTCTGCTAGATTTCCCAGTTTGTTGACATACTACTCTTTGTAGTAATTTCTGATGGCTCTTTTTATTTCTGTGGTATCTGTTATATTCCCTTTTTCATCTCCAATTTTATTGATTTGTGTCTTCTCTCTCCTCTTTTTGGATAGTTGGGCCAAAGGTGTGTCAATTTTGTTTATTTTTTCAAAAAACCCAGCTCTTCATTTTGCTGATCTTTTGTATTTTTTTGTGGATTCAATTTTGTTGATTTCTTCTCTAATTTTAATTATTTCTCATCTCCCACTAGTTTTGGGTTTGGTTTGTTGTAATTTTTTAGATCATTGAAATGCATTGATAGCTCATTTGTTTGGTGCCTTTCTAATTTCTTGATGTAGGCATCTATTGCTATAAACTTTCCTCTTAACACTGCTTTTGCTGTATCCCATAAGTTTTGATATATTGTTTTGTTATCTTCATTTGCTTCCAGAAAGTTTTTGATTTCTCTTTTGATTTCTTCTATGACTCACTGTTCTTTCAACATCATGTTGTTTAGTCTCTATATGTTTATATATGCTCTAGAGATTACTGAGTTGCTGATTTCCAGCTTCATTCTATCGTGTTCTGAGGAGATGCATGGTATTATTTCAATTCTTTTGAATTTGCTCTGATTTGCTTTATGGCCAAGAATGTGGTCAATCATAGAGAATGTTCTATGCACTGCTGAGAAGAATGTTTATTCTTCAAGTGTAGGATGAAAAGTTCTTTAGGTATCTGTTAGATCCATTTGGTCTATAGTGTTGATTCAATTTGCTGTTTCCTTGCTTAAAATGGAGTATTGAAGTCCCCCAGTACTATTGTATTGGAGTCTAATTCTCCCTCTAAATCCCTTGGCATATCTTTTAATATCCCAGTGCCCTGTAAATAGGTGCATATACATTTATAATAGTTACATGTTCCTGTTGAATTGACCCCTTATTCATTATATAGTGCCATTCTTTGTCTCTTTTAACAGTTTTTGTGTTAAAGTCTATTTTCTTTGACAGGTAGAGTGGATAGTGAGAGAGAGACAGACAGAGAGAAAAGTCTTCCTTTTCTGTTGATTCACCCTCCAATGGCCACCACGGCTGGCACACTGTGGCAGGTGCATCGCGCTGATCCGAAGCCAGTAGCCTGGAGCTTCTCCTGGTCTCCCATGCAGGTGCAGGGCCCAAGGTCTTGAGCAATCCTCCACTGCACTCCCGGGCCACAGCAGAGGGCTGGCCTGGAAGAGGGGCAACCGGGACAGAATCTGCTGCCCCGACCGGGACTAGAACCTGGTGTGCCGGCACCGCAAGGCAGAGGATTAGCCTATTGAGCTGCGGCGCAGGCCAATGTTAAAGTCTATTTTATCTGATATTAAGATGGCTATGCCTGCTCTTTTTTGGTTTCTTTGGCATAGAATATCTTTTTCCAACCTTTCACTTTCAGTCTGCATGCATCTTTGTTGGAAAGATGGGTTTCACACAAGCAGCAAATAGATGGGTTTTGTTTTTTAATCCATTCACTCAGTTTATGTCTTTTAACTGGAGAGTTGAGGCCATTTACATCAATGTGACTATTGATAAGCAGTGACTTTGCCCTGCCATTTTTCCAAAGATATTTCTAATTTGTACTTTGAACTACCTATGGTGTGTTACTGAGAGATTTTTTTTCCTTTACCTTCTTTTGTTTTGATGACTGTGTTTCTGTGTTTTTGTGTGTAACACATCTTTAAGCATCTGTTGCTCAGCTGGACCTGAGCACTATCCTCACTGGGTATATTTGCTGCTTTGTCCTAAGGACCACACAAAGGACCCATGCAGTCCTCAGTGTAATTTCTGATTCCCCAGCACTGCCTCTCACTGGGTAGCCAGGACCACCCGAACTTGTGGTGTCCCCCAGATTCTACTCAAAGTCTCAGCCACATTGTGAGTTCTCCCACACACCCTGAGGTTTTTTTTTTTACCACAATCTCAGATAAGAAGCTTCACACACTCACAAGTTCCTAGTCTCCTGATATTTCTCCCCATCAGAATCAGGAGTCTCCACTCAGCTGATTGCCAGCACAGACACAAGCTGGTGCAGCTGTTATGTATGTCCAAAATGGTGTCGGCTCTATTGGCTTATATGCTTTTGTCAGGTGATTGGAGAAACATGTCCATATTGTCACTTTTATTTTTCTCTCCTCTCATTAGGCCTGTGCACCTTCCCTTAGGTGTCTTCAAGTCTCATTCCCTCTTGGCTTTTCCTACCACTTTTTCACCAGTGTCTCAGACTACTGTGGTCTTGTCTCACCTCATTTTCTAGTGCTGGTATGTAGGCTCTCGGCTGTTTGAGTCCAGGGCCATGGGTGCCCATGCCCTCCATGTAGGTCCACCGTGTCTCTCTAGTTACGGAAGAGTTTCCTCTGCCATTTTTTCCCCTAACTCTTCGCTGATACTACACTATCTCCACTTTTATTTTTTTTAAATTTTTTATAATGCTTTTATTTAAAGAATATAAATTTCCAAAATACAGCTTATAGATTACAATGGCTTCCCCCCCATAACTTCCCTCCAACCCACAACCCTCCCCTTTCCCACTCCCTCTCCCCTTGCATTCACATCAAGGTTCATTTTCAATTCTCTTTATATACAGAAGATCAGTTTAGTATATATTAAGTAAAGATTTCAACAGTTTGCTCTCAAATAGCAACACAAAGTGAAAAATACTGTTGGAGTACTAGTTATAGTATTAATTCACAATGTATAGCACATTAAGGACAGGGATTCTACATGATATATTTTTTAATTGATTAATTTTCTCATGCAATTTCAAATTTAACACCAAGATTTTTTTCATTTTTAATTATATTTATATACAGAAGATTGATTCAGTATATACTAAGTAAAGATTTCATCAGTTTGCACCCACACAGAAACACAAAGTGTAAAAATACTGTTTCAGTACTAGTTATAGCATTACTTCACATTGGACAACACATTAAGGACAGATCCCACATGAGACGTAAGTACACAGTGACACCTGATGTTGATTTAACAATTTGACACTCTTGTTTATGGCGTCAGGAATCTCCCTAGGTTCTAGTCATGAGTTGCCGAGGCTATGGAAGCCTTTAGGGTTTGCTGACTTCAATCTTATTCCAACAGGGTCATAGTCAAAGTGGAGGTTCTCTCCTCCCTTCAGAGAAAGGTACCTCCTTCTTTGATGGCCCCATTCGTTCCACTGGGATCTCACTCTCAGAGATCTTTCATTTATGTCTTCTTTTTTTTTGCCACAGTGTCTTGGCTTTCCATGCATAAAATATTCTCATGGGCTCTTGAGCCAGATCTGAATGCCTTAAGGGCTGATTCTGAGGTCAGCGTGCTATTTAGGACATCTGCCATTCTATGAGTCTGCTGTGTATCTCGCTTCCCATGTTGGATCATTCTCTCGCTTTTTGATTCTATCAGTTAGTATTAGCAGACACTAGTCTTGTTTGTGTGATCCCTTTGACTCTTAGACCTATCAGTGTGATCCATTGTGAACTGAAATTGATCACTTGGACTAGTGAGATGGCATTGGTACATGCCACCTTGATGGGATTGTATTGGAATCCCCTGGCACAATTCTAACTCCATCATTTGGGGCAGTTCCGATTGAGCATGTCCCAAATTGTACATCTCCTCCCTCTCTTATTCCCACTCTTATATTTCACAGGGATCACTTTTCAGTTAAAATTTAAACACCTAAGAATAATTGTTTGTTAATCACAGAGTTCAACCAATATTACTAGAATAAAAAATACTAAAATGGATAAAGTATTACATTGTACAACAACAGTCAGCACAAGAGCTGATCAAGTCACTGTTTCTCATAGTGTCCATTTCACTTCAACAGGTTTCCCCTTTGGTGCTCAATTAGTTGTCACTGATCAGGGAGAACATATGATATTTGTCCCTTTGGGACTGGCTTAATTCACTCAGAATGATGTTTTCCAGATTCCTCCATCTTGTTTCAAATGACCGGATTTCATTGTTTTTGACTGCTGTATAGTATTCTATAGAGTACATGTCCCATAATTTCTTTATCCAAATATATGCTTTGAATTCCCTGTGATCTTTTGCTGTGAGGTTCCCTTCGGTTACCTACTTTCATGTTGATGGCCGTGTTTCTGTGTTTCTGTGTGTAACACATCTTTAAGCATCTTTTGCAGGGCTGGACGAGTGGCAACAAATTCTTTAAATTTCTTTTTGCAGTGAAAGGTCTTTATTTAATCTTCATTCATAAATGAGAGCTTTGCAGGATATAATATTCTGGGTTGGCAGTTTTTCTCTCTAAGTACCTGGGCTATGTCTCGCCATTCCCTTCTAGCTTGTAGGGTTTCTGATGAGAAGTCTGCCGTGAGTCTAATTGGAGATCCTCTGTGAGTAATCTGACGTTTCTCTCTTGCACGTTTTAGGATCTTTTCTTTCTGTTTCACTGTGGTGAGTTTAATTACAATGTGTCGTGATGAGGATCTCTTTTGGTCATGTTTATTGGGGGTTCTATGAGCTTCCTGTACTAGGATGTCTCTGTTCTTCTCCAAAACAGGGAAATTTTCTGCTATTATCTCACTAAAAAGGCATTCTAATCTTTTCTCCCTCTCCATGCCTTCAGGAACTCCTAGAACTCGAATGTTGTGTTTTTTAATAGTATCCTGTAGATTCCCAACAATATTGTTTAGATTTCTAATTTCCTCTTCTTGTCTTTGGTTTGACTATATATTTTCCTGTGCTCTGTCTTCTAAGTCCGATATTCTCTCTTCTGCCTTACCCATTCTGTTTGTAAGGCTCTCTAATGTGTTTTTCATTTGATCTATTGAATTCTTCACTTCATTATGATTTCTCGTCACTATCACAGTTTCATGTTCTACTAGTTGTTTCATTTCAGCTTGATTCCTCCTTAATATTTCATTTTCACGAGAGAGATTTTCTACCTTGTCCATTAAAGATTTCTTTAGTTCAAGAATTTGTTTTTGAGTACTTCTTAGTGTTCTTATCAATTTTTTGAGATCTGCTTCTTGAATTTCTTCTATCTCATCATCTTTGTAATCTTGAATTGGGGTGTCTTTTTCATTTGGGGGTGTCATAGTGTCTTCCTTGTTCTTGTTATCTTGGTTTTTGCGTTTGTTGTTTGGTATATTGGTTTCTTCACTGTGGTGTTTTTTTCTTGTTATACTATGGCTCTAGATGACTCCTTAGGGCAAGATGGCGGAATAGGAAGGGAGCACACCGATAGTCCAGGGAGAGACAGTTTAATAAAAGTGGAGATACCGCAGGTTCAAGGAAGAGTAGGGGAAGAAACAGCAGAGGAAACTCTTCCAGAACTAGTGATTCACAGTGGATCTTTGAGGAGAGCGTGGGAGCCCGCAGTTCGGGACACCAGCGGCAGACTCAATGCACCAGCGCTGGAACGCCAGGTGAGCCGAACCTCAATAGCCCGAGAAACCCGAAGGGAAGTGGAAAGAGGAGACTAGAGCGAACAAGGCTTGAAACCCTGTGGGGAAAAGTTCACCAGGCTAACTAGAAGAGAGAGAGAAAAAAAAGGGACTGATACGGACACGGGTTTCTCTCTCTCCGCCCACCTCTCAAAGGTGAGCAAGACAAAGAGCAGGCGCCATTTTGGACATATGTCATAAGCAGGGCGACCTCAGGCCTGCACCGGTCCTGAGCCTAGCAGAAAAACCTGACTCTGGGCATGGGGGTGAAATAACAGGAGATTAGAACCTAATGAATGTGTGGTGCTAATGAACTGAGACTGTGAAAAAAGAGACTGTGGGGGAGAGAACTCACGGAATATCTCCACTTTTATTAAACTATCTTCACCTGGACTAGAACAGTAAGCTCCCTCCCTATTCCACCATCTTCAGAAATTTGTTTTTAAGATTGGTCTTACCTACACCTGTGGTGCCGGCACACCTGGTTCTAGTCCCAGTCGGGGCGCTGGATTCTGTCCCGGTTGCCCCTCTTCCAGGCCAGCTCTCTGCTATGGCCCAGGAGTGCAGTGGAGGATGGCTCAAGACCTTGGGCCCTGCACCCGCATGGGAGACCAGGAGAAGCACCTGGCTCCTGGCTTCGGATCAGTGCAGTGTGCCGGCCACAGCGCTCTGGCAGCGGCAGCCATTGGAGGGTGAATCAACGGAAAAGGAAGACTTTTCTCTCTGTCTGTCTCTCTCTCTCTCTCTATCTCTCTCTCACACTGTCTACTCTGCCTGTCAATAAAAAAAAGATTGGCCTTAAAGTATTGCAGAACATACTAGAATATGACCTAATTATTCTTTGAATTATATACAGAAAAAATAAAGACAGAATGACTTGTTACCTGGATTGATGATTCTAATCATTGAACAGGTCTATGTTTAGACTATTGTACAGTTATTTGAAATGTTATACAGAAAGTTTTAAATAATGCTTGTTTCCTTTTAAAGTGTAAATAGATTTTCAATGCCATAATTCTATGATTCAGTATGTCAAATTACAGCATTATTGACAGTAGATTCTATTGCAGGAAAGCAGTATTTGGTCTGCTATGAAGGACAATCAAGAAATGTCATTTTTTTTTCTTGAAGGGAGAAGAGAATATCAAATAAAAATGACATCAAGGAAAAGCCTGGTCCCCAAAATAAAAGGGTCATTATGTGAAGAGAGCAATATTACTCTTTACTGACACTTAGAAGCATTATCTCTATTATTAGGAATAATATAATACCTTTGTATTTATTATAATCATTACAAATGAGTGCATATATAAAAATGCCAGACAGTACTTGTTGACTAAGCAACTTTGGAATAAATCTGTAGACTAAGTCACAGCATGCAAAAATCTCTTATATAACTGCTCATTCATACCTGCATAACTTTTCCTTGAGCATACTGTTAATTTTCAAATCATATAATAAAAAATTTTATTATTTTTATAAATTCCAGTTAAAAAAGAAGCTAGCTGCTTCACCTATATTAATAACTGTATATTTTGGATCATAGTTTACAAATGAGGAGACATTATTTAGTCAGGGTCATTAATGTGTGATTGTGAAACATTTTAACACTGCAAACAGACATTTCAATACTGAGTTCAGGAAAAGGATTATACTGTATGATTCTGGTGTACTTCTACACAAGGCCTCTTAATGACTCAATCAATTGGAGGTAGGATCTTATCAATGAATTGCTTGACATCCTTCATTTCCTGCTGACATGAACTGTGCATCATGCCTTCATAGTCCTAAAGGTTATACTGGCCAGATTTAGCAATGTGTTTAGTTTTTCCAAGTAAAAGAACCAAATATTAGTGAAACTAAAAGGTCAAAATCTGCATGGAGAATAGAATTTTTTTTTTTTTACAGGCAGAGTGGACAGTGAGAGAGAGAGACAGAGAGAAAGGTCTTCCTTTGCCGTTGGTTCAACCTCCAATGGCCACCGCGGTCGGCGCGCTGCGGCCAGCGCACCGCGCTCGTCCTATGGCAGGAGCCAGGAGCCAGGTGCTTTTCCTGGTCTCCCCATGGGGTGCAGGGCCCAAGCACCTGGGCCATCCTCCACTGCACTCCTGGGCCACAGCAGAGGGCTGGCCTGGAAGAGGGGCAACCGGGACAGAATCCGGTGCCCCAACCGGGACTAGAACCCTGTGTGCCGGCGCCGCAAGGCGGAGGATTAGCCTGTTGAGCCACGGCGCCGGCCAGAGAATAGAAATATTTCAATTAGCACCACTGATAGGACCCTTGGAAATTAAGCCCAAAGTGGATTGCAGCAATTGTGTGGTAAGAGCAGTATATAAAGATGAAGCTCCTCCCAGATAAAATCCTACCAAAATAATTCTGTAAGAAGGAATGCCAATCTTCACCTCTAGATCTATTAAAGACTTTACATTTTCTGCTGCCTAATTCCAGATTCATTCTCTGTGAACCTATTGAAAGTCCAATATTAGCAAACAAAAAGGCATAGCCATGTTCATATTTAATTTAAAAGAATAACGGGTGCATGTGGGCAGATATATTAGGTATGTGAAATTGTGATACCTGAAAAGGCCTCTGCCCATATATGCCCAGTATCTCCTAATCAATGCAGGAAAATTACTGCAGTGGTGGCCTTCAGGGTGGCAGGCATGACAGTAAACAGTATATCAGACAAGATATTTCCACACATATACAGACTATGCCAGTAGCCTGACAGACGTGGAAGGGAGAAAGACCATCTGGCCTCAGCCCAAGGGACTGCCCACAGTGAGACCCCAGAGCCCTATGTGCACATGCACAGTCACATGGACAGCAAGCCAGACAAAACAGACTTTAAGACAGAAACTTTGAAAAGAGACAAATAAAGTCATTATGTAATAATGCAAAAAACCAATGAAATGAAAAAGCATTGTTTTGAAAAATAAACAAAATTGATACATCTATGGTTTAACTAACCACAAAAGGGAGAACAAAATTAACAAAATCACAGATTAAAAAAGAGATATTGGGACCAGTGCTGTGGCGCAGAGGTAAAGCTGCAGCCTGAAGTGCTGGCATTCCATGTGGGCTCTGGTTGGCAACCTGGATGCTCCACTTATGATCCATCTCTCTGCTGTGCCTGGGAAACAGTAAAAGGTGGCCCAAGTCCTTGAGCCCTTGCACCCGTGTGGGAGACCCAGAAGAATCTCCTGGCTCCTGGCTTCGGACTGGCCCAGCTGCAACCATTGTGGCCATTTGGGGAGTGAACCAGCAGATGGAAGACCTCTCTCTCTGTCTCTCTCTCTCTCTCTCTCTCTCTCTCTCTCTCTCTCTCTCCTTTTCCTTCTCTATGTGTGTAATTCTGAATTTAAAGCAAATAAATAAATCTTTAAAAAAAGAAAAAAGAGATGTTAGAACAGAGACCACAGAAATATAAATAATCATCAGGAATTACTTCAATCAACTATATGCCAACAAATCAGAAAATCTACAAGAAATGCATAGATTTCTACAAGCATACAATCTATCAAAATTGAGTCATGAAGACATAGAAAACTTAAATTAGCCAATAAACAAGATGGAGACTGAATTAGTAATAAAGACCCTCCCAACATTGAAAAGCCCAGGGCCATATGATTTCACTGCTGAATTCCACAATACTTTAAAAAAAAAACTAATTCTAATTCTGAAACTTTCATAACAATTGAAGTGAGGCCAGCATCTTAAGTCCAAAGCAAGAAAAAGATACAACAAAGAAAGAGAACTATAGACCAATATCCCTGATGAAAATAAATGCAAAAATCCTCTATAAAATATTAACTAATCAAGTTCAACAATATATTAGAATGATCATCCACCTGGACCAAGTGGTATTTATCTCTGATATGCAGGGATGTTTTAACATATGCAAGTTAATAAATGTGATACATCACATTAACAAACTGAAGAATAAAAATCAATATTATCTCAATACATGCAAAGAAAGCATTTGATAAAATACATCTTATTATTATAAATACTTTAAGCAAATTGGATATAGAAGAAACATTCATTCCTCAACACATGACAAACCTACTGAATAAGGAAAAGTTGGAAGCAGTGAGGTCCATAACCAATCAAGGATGCCTGCTTTCACAAGTGCTATTCAATATAGTCCGAAAGATTTAACCAGAACCATTAGGCAAAAAAAAAAAAGAGAAAGAAATCAATGATATACAATTTGGAAAGGAGGAAATCAAATTCTCCATGTTTTATAGATGGCATGATCTTATATATAAAGGAAACAAAAGATTTTATTGAAGAATATTGGAATTCTTGAGAGAATTTGGTAAAGTTACAGGATATAAAAGCAACACAAAAACTCAGTAGCCTTTTTATACTCAGACAATGTCATGGCTGAGAAACAACTTGTAAGTTCAGTACAACTCACAATAACAACAAAAAAATTAAATGCCTTGGAATAAATTTAATCAGTGGTTTGAAAAATCTCTACAATCAAAATTACAAAACATTAAAGAAATAAGAGAAGGCACAACATATTTTTAAAAATCTATGTTTGTGAATTGAAAGAATTAAGGTACTCAAAATGTCCATACTACCCAAAGCAATTTACAGATTTCAATGCAATCCTGATAAAAATGCCAATGATATTTTCAAATATAGAAAAAAATGATGCCAAAATTCACATGGAAACACAGAAGACCTGGAACAGCTAATGCAAAACAAAACAAAAATAAAGCCAGAGGCATCACAATACCAGATTTCAAGACATACTACTAGACAGTTACAATCAAATAGTTTGGCGCTGGCAAGAAAAATAGACATGGAGACCAATGGAACAGAATAGAAACCCAGAAATTCATCCATGCATCTACATCCAACTTAGACAAAGAAGCTAAATCTTTGAAAATGAAGCTAAAATCAGTCCCTAGAGAAAGGACAGTCTCTTCAACACATGGTGCTGGGAAAATTGGATCTCCACATGCAGAAGTATGAAATAATACACTTAGCCAAAAGTCAACTCAGAGTGGATCAAAGATCTACATCTATGACCTGATATCATCAAATTACTGGAGAAAAATAATGTGGAAACTCTTAAGACACTGACATAGGCAAAGAACTCTTGGAAAAGACCCCTTAAGCACAGGCAATCAAAGCCCAAATAGACAAATGGGATTACATCATACTAAGAAGCTTTTGCACTATAAAATAAAAACACAGTAAAGAAGCAACTGCCGGCGCCATGGCTCAACAGGCTAATCCTCCACCTTGCGGTGCCGGCACACCGGGTTCTAGTCCCGGTTGGGGCGCCGGATTCTGTCCCAGTTGCCCCTCTTCCAGGCCAGCCCTCTGCTGTGGCCTGGGAGTGCAGTGGAGGATGGCCCAAGTGCTTGGGCCCTGCACCCCATGGGAGACCAGGAAAAAGCACCTAGCACCTGGCTCCTGCCATTGGATGAGCGCCGTGCGCCGGCCGCAGCGCCATCCGCAGCAGCCATTGGAGGGTGAACAAACGGCAAAGGAAGACCTTTCTCTCTGTCTCTCTCTCTCACTGTCCACTCTGCCTGTCAAAAAAAAAAAGAAGCAACCGACAGAATGAGAGAAAATATTTGTGAACTATGAAACTGATAAATAATTAATATCCAGAATCTATAAAGAGCTCAAGAATCTCAACAACAACAAAACAAAACAATCTAGTTAAGAAATAGGTAAAGGACATGGACAGGCATTTTTTCAAATGATGAAATACAAAGGGCCAACAGACAAATGAAACAATGGCCAGGATCAGTAGCCATCAGGGAAATTTAAATAAAAACCACAGTAGACATTTCCTCACCCAGTTCCAATGGTAACCATCCAAAAATCAGAACAATAATAAATTCTGATGAGGATGTAGGGAAAATGTTACCTTAGTACACTATTGGTGGTAATGTAAACTATGGAAGACAATAGGGAGATTCTTCAGAAATCTGAAAATACATCTACCATATGACCCAGTAATCCATCTCTGGGAATTTACCCAAATAAAATGAAATCACCATATGAATGAACCCTCATGTTCATTGTAGATCAATTCACAAATAGCTAACACATGGAATCAACACAAATGTTCATCAATTGATGACTCAATGAAGAAAATGGGGGTCAGAGCTGTGCTATAGCAAGTTAAGCCAGATCTGCAGTGCTGGTATCTCATGTGGGCAGCCTGGATACTCCACTTCTGATCCAGCTCCTTGCTAATGCATGTGGGAAAACAGTGGAAAATACCCTGTGTTCTTGGGCTCCAGAACCTATGTGGGAGACTTTGAAGAAGCTCCCAGGTGCAGTCTGGCCCAGCTGTGGCTGCTGTGGCCATTTGAGGAGTGATGTGGCAGAAGGCAGAAGGCAGAAGGAAGATATTCTCTCTCTCTGTCTCTCTCTCCTTCCCTCACTCTATAATTCTTTCAAATAAATAAATAAATCTTTAAAAAATATTTTTAGTATATATACACAATTGACTACTACTCAGCCTTAAAAATAACAAAATCTTCTCTTTTGCAAAGAAATAGATGCAACTGGAAACAATAATGCTTAGCAAAATCAGCCAGTATCCCAAAGACAAATATTATATGTTTCTCTGATATATAATAGATATTATAAAGCACAAAAATGTATAGGAATGAAATGGGCATCTTGTGATTTGATATTTTTAGCCCTCGTTTATACTTTTGTGAAACTGTGGTCTTTCTACCTTCAATTTATTATTGTTAGTGGTGCATTAAATCTATGCTTGTATAATGGTACCTATACCAATTTGTTTTGTGTGGACCCTCTGTGGTTTGGACAACACTGGGCAACAATGATGATGGTGAATCTTCACTGATACTGATCCAGATATTAATCACTTCTGAAAATACCCTCAGACACACCTGGAAATAATGTTTCACACCACATCCCTGAGTATCCCTTACTCATAAAATCAATCAGAATCACTAAATGAAGAGCCCTGGTCCCTAGCATTGAAAGTGTTGATGAATTGTGCTGCTGTCCCTCCTCTCTTCCTCTCTCCAATCACCTCTTGTCTTGAAAATAACTTTTATACTCCAAAGAATGTGGTGAAGGTGAGGGCAGTAGCCATCAGTGCTTCACTCTCTCTCAGCTCTTTCAAATATGAGGGAGCGCAGGGAAAGTCCCAGCTACCCTGGTGCAACCCCAGGCACCCCTTTTATACCCAGGCCACCACCACGATAGGCTAGATCACCACCACCAAGTCCATCATCTCCACATTTCTCCATGCCAAGAGGCTCACGAGCAAATGACAGCTGCAGACCTTCAGTCAGAGTCTGCAGGAGATATGGCCAGAGAATTACACACTCCACTGGCTCCCAGAGAAACTGCAAGGGATCAGGTTACCATCATATTCCCATCTGCATCAACCACAAACTGGATCCTCTGATTGCACTGGGCAGTCAGGAGCTATTCAGGCTTCTCCCTGAACACCAACTTGCACTCTGGGTTGACCCCTATGAAGTGTCCTACAGAATCAGACAGGATGGCTCCACCAGAGTGCTGAGGGAGCCTCACCATCAGGAGGCAACACTCATAACAGAACCAAGGTGCAAATGGTAGACAGCAGAATCAGCTCAAAGGAGGGTTCTCTTGAGTAGAAAAAAAAGCCTTCCAAAAACTACAGTATAATGACTTTCAGGTTAAGATATAGGCTATGGAAAGATGTCTTATAGTGGATGGACAAATTTGATTTTTGCTTTTGGTGAGCTCTTCTTGAGGATACATTATAGAACTTAAACCATGTCACAGCTGTGAAGATCTTGCTCAAGATAGACTGGTAAAATAATTTTTAGTGCCCAAATCCATGGTTTTTAAGTACCTTTCAGTGACTTAGTAACTCTTGAGACCAAGTAAATGACCACTTTATTTCCTAGAGAGTGAAATCCCATGTTTCAGTTTCTCCCTGGCATTATACCTAAAGTTTTACAAAAATCAGTATTTCAATGAATCTTTCTCTGCATTATATCTTGCAGAAAATTTTCACTACTAACACTTGAAAATTATCATTAATTTTTGGTAGCTCAATAGGAAAGATCAATGTCTTTAAAAATGGTAATACTGGAAATTTTATGACAAGATTTTTTGCTAGCACTTAAATATCTATAAATGTATATAAAGACAAACTAGTAAGCATGATCTGGGGAAATGGTCAGTTCTTGAATGCTGGTTTTTTTTTTTTTTTTTTTTTTTTTTTGGTCTTTAAAGTAGCAAGTGACCAAAACCTTCCATGGCAGCAAGCTTTAAAAACAGACTCCTGAGAAAACACCAGGCACCAGCCAGCTCTATGAACATTTGTTAGTTTGTAGTTTTCTAAGACTGAGTAAACAACTTACTTTCAGAAAGTGGAGGTCTGGTTTGTAACTCTCCTTGGACTTGATTATGTAAAAGTCTTTTCCACAAACTACCATCTATTTCATTAACTTTTAGTCATGTATATTATTTAAATTAGGAACTGGTGTAAATTTGTACAGATTGTGGCAAAGTTGTATGGATTTCTATATTTGGATTTTGGATGAGGGATTTTCTTCTCTCTATAATAAATATTCTTATCTTGGCATTGAAAATAAATGCTTTAGAAAATGTCAGCAAATATATGACCCTGTATGTGTTCTGAGTATTTCATTTGCTAGAATAAATTGGTACATGATAAATATGCTGTGATTTACTAAAGTCAGATATTCTAAGATTCAATTTTGCTTTTCCAATTTAAACTGTTAAGACAGAGTCTCACATGAAAGAAGACTGAATTATGAAAGTACACATTCAAGAAAGCAGGAATCTATTATTCACATTTTTTATTTAGAGGAAGGTGCATCAGATGAGGAATGTAAATGATTTCATAACATATGCACTTGTATGTGTGTATGTGTGTGATTTCTAAGGTTAATAGGCCTATTTATCTTTCATCAGGATTCTATGTGGTGCAATTTTGATTAAATATTAAAATAACATGCTATATATTTAATACTACATATTTCAATAATATAAGTTGTATAGAATATATATGTATGTATACATTATTATAAATATATCAATGTCTGATACTATCTGGACCAAAAGTAACTGCTAAACTTGTTGTACAAATTAATTAAAATATATGCTTTAAATATTTTCTCATGATGTAATTCTAGGATTTTATTTAACAAGTTTATTTAAATGCCCTTAGAGGCCAACATTGTGGCATAGTGGGTTAAGTCACTGCTTGTGACGCCAGTATCCCACATCAGAGCATAGATTCAAGTTCCAGCTGCTTTACTTCTGATCCACTTCAGCTAATGTTTCTGGGAAGTGTTATGGGTCATGGATGGGAGGGTGGTTATCTGAGAGAGCCCCATGGGTTCTTTTCCTCAGCTTAGTGTAGAAATAAAAATCTGGGAAACAATTTGCAAAGAAGATGCAAAAGCTTTATTTTGCTTGCAAAGCAACAGTGAAGCATTTAGTATGAGAAACCAGGTGGAATGCTGACGAAGACAATGGCTTTCTGGAAGTTCCCAGGGTTTTATAGCATTACTGTCTTTTCATTGGGTCAATCTATGGGGTGCCCATGGGACACGGTACATATTCTATGTTGATTGAATTAGGGCAGCGCTTGGAGATACTGGGGGTCTCCTGAAGTCAGCCAGATTCCCCTTAGGGGCTCAGGCCAATTGTCTACTAGCTCTGTGTGGAAGATTGCAACGTATTTGAAGTTGTGGTTAGAAATGCAGGCTTACACATACTGAACAGGAGGCTATTATGGGAGACGCCAGCAGGTGAAAGCAAGCTTTCCAGCTACAGCCTGTAGCCTGCTTGCACAACATCTGAAACTTGATTGTGCCAGACATTCTTTTATGTCCGAGGGGCCCACAGACCCTTAGCCACACCAGATATCCTAAGGAAGGCAGCAAGTTGTGGCCCAAGTACTTGGCCCACAGCCACCCCCACTGGAGACTCAGATGGAGTCTCTGGATACTAGCTTCAGCCTGGTCCAGTCTCAGATGTTGGGAGCATTTGGGAAATAATCCACTAGATGGAAGATCTGACTCTCTGCCTTTTAGAAAAACACACACAGGGCGGCCCCGGCCCCCGGCCCCGCTGGGCGCAGGGAGGTGCTGGCCCACTGACCCGAAGTCCTGGTCCATGGACTAGAAGAATTTGTAGGCGTGCACGGGCCGGTTACTCAGCACGTTCTTGAAGTCGGCCAGCGTGACGCGCTGGGGCGCCACGGGCAGCTTGACCCGGTACGGAGTCTCCTCCTCGTCCATGGTCTCCGCCATGGCGCTGCGGCGGCGGCGGCACGGGGCCCGCGCGGCGCTCAGGGCCCGGCGGGCTCAGACGCGGGGCGCGCTCCCCGCCCGCCGGCCTGCGCCCCACCCGGCCGCCGCGCCTCCACCACCGCCCCCGGGCGCCCCCTCCCGGCCTGGGAAGGCCCGGCCCGCCGCCCCGGCGCGCCGTCCCCAGCTCCCGCCCGCTCCGGCTGCTGCCCCGCGTCTCGCGTCCGCCCATCCGCCCTGGCCCGGGAGCGCGCGTGAGCGAGGCAGGCTCCCAGGGCGCGTTCCGGCCCTGCCGCCCCCGCGGGCCCCGGGCCTGAGCGCGCGGCCGCCGGGGGGCGCCCGAGAGCCGGGCGGGCCTGACGTCACCGGCGGCCCGCGGCGGGGGCGTGGCGGAGCTGCGCACGCGCGGGTCGGAGGCGTGGCGCGGCCCGGGTCGGCGCGGGTCGGCGCGGGTCGGGTCGGCGCGGCGCGGCGTGGCAGAAGCTCCCTCGGCCTGGCGGGTGGCGGCTGGCCGCTGGTGACGTCCACTCGAGGCCCCTGGGACCCGAGCTCCCCGCCCCGGAGAGTGGCTCTAGGGGGCACCACCCCTAGCTGCGCGTCGCGCCCCCTGGCCTTCCGCATGGAGACCTTGGCCCCGGCCGTTAAGTGCCCCAGGGAGCCCCTGGATCCCGCGCGTCGGGCACGCTCGCGAGCTGCGCCACAAGTCCAGGGCGCTCCTGCTTCGGCCTGGAGCCGGGCCCCTGGCTTCCTGTGCCAGCTCCGCACTCCTCTGGGTCCCATGGGGGCTCTGAGGGACCCCAGCCTGGGGAAGGCGGGCGCCGGTGCGGACGAGAAGAGTTCAACTTCTCGCTGCAGACGGAGCCCCGCTGGGGGCGCCCCAGCCATACGGGGCAGGGCGGCCGGGGAGTCTGAGAAACAGGGTTCGTGGCGCACTGGGTGGCCGCAGACGCTGGCGCTGGGCCCCCGCAGGGAAAGCCCGCGTGGCTGAAGGGCTCCGAGAGTGGACAGCAGTTCCTGAGCTCAGGCCGGAGGCCGCCCCCATGTCCCTTTGAACCGGGGATGACCCCAGCACCCTCAGCTCTGCCAGGGCCAGCTCACTGCCCAGGCCCTCTGTGCAGGACCCAGAGGTAAGCTGAGGAAGCCGGGAAACAGGGCCATAGAGGGGCTGGGCTGAGCTGCCCCAGGAAGCAGCAGTCCCTGCCCCAACTCCCGCCAGCCAGACACACATGGCTGCTAGTAAGGGAGGGGCAGGCAACACCCCCACCCGACCCCTGCGCTCTGCCCAAGCCAGCGGACCACCGAGGCTGGGGCTGACCTGCTCAGTATGACAATGTGGTGGCCAGAGCTTCAACCCTTATTGGAGGAGCCTGGACCAGTGAAAGGGCAGCCACGGGGGGCGATGCTTGTGAGTGACCACTATGCCTCCTTTCCCCACCTTCCTGGAAAGGCTCCCGGGGGAGGGTCACCTAGTCCCTGCCCCCCTGCCCCTTGCCACCTAGCACCTCCCGAGATCACAGCCAGCTCCCAGCCGATGACTGAGCGACAGGGTCCCGCCCTTCCTGGGACTGGGCTGGCACCTGGGGCCGCCCCGCAGAGCCGCTGCCTGCTGCCTCCCTGCTGTTCCAGCTCAGGCTGCTTCTCCGAGGAGCCCCCACAGGCCTTGTGCCCACCCACGCCCTGGTTCTGGTGTCCCCTTCCCAGGACACTCGCTCCCCAGGAGACCCAGAGCTCACTCTGAGGAAAACACGGGGGCCCCCGAGGCCCAGGCAGCGGCCACAGAAGCACAGCTGGGGCCGTCTCACCATCGGAAGTGGCTTTTACTGCGAGGGGCAGCTCCTCCAAGAGCAGACGGGGTGTGGACAAAGGCAGCACAGCTCGCTCCTTTGCCGGGACCACCTCTGCACCGCTCAGCCAGAGGAGAAGCCAAACGCAGCCTGGGCGGCGGCGGTGGACAGAAATCGAGGCAGCTCGTGGTCACGGAGGCCGGAGGTGGGGTTGAAAGCAGAGAAGCGGCCACAGGGCGGCCCCGAGGTGGACAGCCCAGAGGGGCCGAGCCCGGAGCCTGAGTGTGCGGGGACCTCAAGCCCCCGTGCAGGACAGGCTGCAGCTGCCCTGGGGCTGGGACTGGGCACTGTGCAGCCCCCGGGGGGGCTCGGCAGCCACAGGGGGTCCCTGCACCAGGTCAACCTGAGGCCCCTCCAACAGGATCTTCCAGACCCCAGCAGGGGCAGAGGCCGGGGGACCTGAGGATTCAGAGGTCAGCGAGATCTCAGCTGTGCCAAGGGGGAGACAACGGGCCAGGGTCACCAGAACTAAAATGGCCGGGAGCCCAGGGTCACTGCAGGGGGTCAGGGTGGCTCTGGGGAGAGGAGCCTGCAGGTGGCCTGACGCTGTGCCAGTCCAGGCAGGTTCCAGGACAGCGGGACCAGCCGCTGGGCGTGTGCGGAGTGAGCCACAGGCAGGTCGGGAGTGCGTCCTCCGGGGTGGACGGCCATCGGTAGAGCTGCCAGCCCAGCCAGGAGTAGGGGTCCCCTACTTGCAGCTCTCCTTCCTGAACTCTGGGAGCCAAGCACAGGGCGGGCGTTCCGAGGAGCTCCGAGTGCCCAGGGGCCAAGCCGTAGGGGTCCTGGGCGTGGGTGGGGTGGTCACTCACCTTTGTCCAGGTCCACGTTCTTGGCAGGCTGGGGGCCGCGGGCCAGCTCAGCCCTCTCCTTTAGTATGTTTTTTTTTTTTTTTTTGTAATCTGGGGGGTGAGGTCCCCTGGGAGCTACGTCCCCTCCCGCGGCCCAGGCCTCTGCGTTAGTGTCACCACCCTGCCACCTAGCTGGATGTCTTCGCTCCCATGCAGCGTCCGGTCTCCTGTGGCCAAGGCAAACTCCGCCATGGTCATCTGCTTCCTGAGGGGCGGGGTGGGGAAGGTCGGCATGGGGCGCGGGGCGGGGAGGCGGGTCTGGCCGCTCCCCAGGACGGCTTGGGCGGGCGCTTACCGCTTTGATGTCGCTAGCGGCTTGTCCGAGCCCTCGTAGCCTGGGGAGGGAGACGCGTGTCGGGGCGGCGGCGCCCCCTCTGTACCTCCCCACCCCTGAGGAAGCTCCGCCCTCGCCCCGGGCCCCTCCTCACCTGCCCGGCGGCTCTGCGCGGCCAGGATCACGGTGACCGGCAGCAGGATGAACAGCAGCAGCGTGGCCAGCACATAGCCCAACTGCTGGAAGAACTGCGCGCGGCTCTCGGGGACGACGACGTTGATGACGCTGCGGCCGCGCGCCAGCGTGGGGTCTGCCAGGGAGCAGGGGCGTTAGGGCCGGGGTCCCGGGGCAGGCGCGCGCTCCCGGCGCGGGACCCTCAGCAGCCCAGGCTCGCACCTGGGCCGGGGGAGGCGCTGTGGCCCGAGCCCTTGCCCGGCGACCCCTGCGGGGGCGGCTCCCCGGGAGGCTCGTGCACGCGCAGGTGGAAGTGGCGCTCATTCAGGCCACAGTAGTGATGGTGGAGGTGGCAGGAGTACGTGCCCTCGTCGGCCAGCTCCAGCGGGTCGATTCGCAGCGAGAAGTTGCCGCGCGCGAAGGCGTCGGCCGCCACGGCCACGCGGTCGCGCAGGTACAGCGGCCCGTAGGCCCGGTGCTCGCCGGACGCGTACAGGTCCAGCAGGTGGTCATGCGGCACCCCGGACGGCTGCCGGTCCCAGTGCGCCACCTGCTGCGCCTCCTCCACGTGCCGCGCGGTCCACACGTGCGCGCGGTTCTCACAGGTCAGTAGCGCGGCCGCGGCGCGCGCCACCGCCAGCACCTCCTTCTCGCCGTCCCAGTAGGCTCGCAGGGTGTGGGCTGCGTGGACAGGGGAGGTCAGCGGCCCGGCGCGGGGCCGCGGGGCACGCGCGGGTGTGCGGGGCATTCACGCGGGTCGACCACCTCGAGGCGCACAGCTTGGCTCTCGTACAGGTGGCAGTAATGGTGGTGCAGGTTGCAGGTGTACAGCCCCGCGTCCGAGTCCTCCAAGTCTGCGTGGGGGACACCGAGGTGAACGCTGCCGCCCCGTAGCGCCGGGACCGTGGGACCCCGGGACCCCGGGCCACCTACCGCGGATGAGCAGCGAGAAGTTGCCGTCGTGGAAGGCGGAGGGCGACAGCAGCAGGCGGCCGCGGTCGCGGGGCTCTCGTACACGCGCTGCTCGCCCGCCGAGTATATGTCCACGCGCTGCTCGCCCGCCGAGTATATGTCCACGAGCCGGCGCGCGGGCCCGGCGCCGCCGCTAAGGTCCCAGTGGAACACGCATTGGCGGTCGCGCAGCCGGTCCTGGGTCCACACCATGCGCTGGCTCTGGCTACGCAGCACCGCGCGGGCGCCCGTGGCCCAGGTCACCGCCTACTCGGACACCACCGAGCTGTCCCCTTGCCTGGGCGCTGCGGGCCCTGGAGGGGAAGGGGAGTCAGCTGCGCAGCGTGGGACCCTCCCCCTATCTGGGATGGGGTGGAGATGGGAAGGAGAGGGCGGGTTAGGGGGACTCTCCTGTGGTTCTGGACCAGGTGGGGTAGGGAACGCTGGGCAAGCTGGGGCTGATTCTCCCAGGGTGGGTCTTGCCCTCGCTGCCACCCTGCCTGTGCTGGGCACCTGCCCTTTGGGCAGCGGTGAGTGGGAGTCGAGGCGCCCTGCGGGAGCAGTGACCTCAGCACTAAGGCCCGGCTGGTTCTGGGCTCCCTTAGTACTCACCTGGAGGAGGGCCAAGCACCTGCCACAAGCCCCCGAGGGTCTTCAGACCCCCAGGCCTCCGGAGGGCGCAGCAGCTTGCGGGAGCCCCGTCCACAGCCCCAGCCTTGGTCCTGCTGCAGGGACATGGCTGAGCGCCTGAGCCTCTCAGGAATGTGCAGGGTCAGCAGGGCCAGCCGGCAGGCGCGGGGCCTGAAGGCGGCCGGAGCAGACCCCGCGAGCCCAGTGCTGGGCACCTCGAGCCCCTGCCCTCCCCAGGACCGGGAGAAGCAGAGACCGGAGGGCCCACGGAGAGGGCAGCCAGGCAAGAGGTGCCCGCGGCCCAGCCTCCGGCCCCTGCTGGCCGCCTTCCTGCCACAGGGGGTGTGGGGTCCGCCGAGGCTCACGCCCTCCCAGGTGTGCTGCTCCTGCTCCCTGTGCGCCCCGAAGGCGGCTGCCCGCCCGCCTCCCACCGCCCGCCCTGCACTCACTCTGCAGAAGCACAAGTTTCCAGAGTAGGGCCTGGGACGGCGGCTCCATGGCGCCCACACGGCCCCCGGACCCGCTTTGTCCCTTCCACTCCTCCACTCCAGAAAAACAGCCGACCCCTCCCCCTGGGAGCACCGCTGTGACATCACAGAGCCCTGGGCAGCAGCCATCGGAGGACCGCCCACTCCTGCCTGGCCTGGTGGGGAGGGCGCTGCAGCCCCCCTGACCTGGATGGGAGGAGGAGCCCAGCAGAGGCCCGGCCCCCCCACTGGCCAGTCCTGAGGAGTGGCCCCGAGGGTGCAGACCCTGATGCCCAGGGAGCACCTCAGCAGTGGGAGCTCCCTGAGCCACTGCAGGACTGGTCTCCTGGGGGGGCAGGGTCCTCCCCGGATGTCAGACCCCTGTGAGCCCCGGGCACCCTGTCTGCCAGACCAGAGACTCAGGGTGACTGTGGCTCCTCCTCCGAGCGGCCACGGGTGGTGTGAGGGGCTCTGCTGCCTGGCTCCGCCTGACCCAGAGGGGCCAGCAGAGGGTGGGGCCCTGAGCAGACCCCTCCCCTACTGGGCCAGCCATGTAGGCTACACTGCTGGGAGACCCCCACAGGGATGAAGTGGGGAGTCCCCCCCCCCCCCCCGCAAGTGCAGCTGCAGCTCTGGGAAAAGTTAGACTCACATAAACCAAGCAGAATAACAGTGCATGGTGTCCCAAACCCACTCCTTCTAGTTAAGCAAACCTCAAAAAAAAAAAAAAATTAAAAAATCCACACAACCACAAAAAAAAAAAGAAAAAGAAAAACACATTAAAAAAAAAAATAAATATTTGGGGGCTGGCACTGTGGCATAGCAGGTAAAGCCACTGCCTGCAGTGCTGGCATCCCATATGGGCACTGGTTTCATTCTCAGCTGCTCTACTTCTGATCCATCTCTCTATTATGGCCTGACAACAGTCGAAGATGGCCCCAGTGCTTGGGTCCCTGCATCCAAGTGGGAGACCCAGAGGAATATCCTGGCTCCTGGGTTCAGATCAGCATGGCTCTGGCCGTTGCAGTCAATTGGGGAGTGAACCAGTGAATGGAAGACCTCTCTCTCTCCCTCTCCCTTCTCTCTCTGTGTATCTCTTTCAAATAAATAAATAAATAAATTTTTAAAAACAAAATAAATAAATATTTAACTTTTAATATTTTCCAGTGGGAATTTTGTATAGGATATTCTGAACTCTGTCTCTTTTTCTATACTCTCAACATTGAGTTAACCATTGAATGTGACATGAGCTATTTTATAATGCTAACACTGAAGACTAGGCAGAACACTCTGGAACTTATAATTGTGCTTGATAAATAGACAACAAGAACTTACACCTTGTTAGTGACTACTACTGTCCCCCATCCTGTCCTGGATGACATTCAGAGTGACCACAGGGTTTCTGTGATGGGGTGACACACTGCCCTCCCAGTCATCAGAACCGCTGATGTGTTGACCTTACTTCCCACAAGCAATTGAGAGCAGATGATAAAAATAACAAGAACTTGTTGTGGATGTGAGAAAATAGCACATACACATATGCACACCTACAGATAGGCACATCTGCACATACAGCGGAAAAGCTGCTGCATAGGCCTGAATCAAGTTAGGGATATCTTTATCTTACTATTTTGTGTTGCTTTCTTCATATTAGAGAAAAACACTCTAAGCCTAGAAACACAAATAAATTGATGATAGGCCTTTGAGAGTTGGGAGGGTTTTACTGTCAGCACACTTATAAGGTCTTCTCTGATTACTGTTTTCTGTTTCTTACAATTTTTACCCAAAATGTTTGCCTGTAGAGATAATTCCATTTAGCAAATGTCCTCTCCCTTTAAGTGTGTTTGGTTTATGGCCCTGAAAAAACATTCATAATATAGATGAAAGTTGATTGATTTCCTAAACTCTGGATTATATTTATAGCTACCATTGAATAATTTATTGAAGATTTGAACATGTTATATGATGTATGAAAACTTAAAATTAAAATTACAATTAAAAAAACCACATGTTCTTAATGAAAATCTGAGAATTGTTAAAATAATAAAACTGGGCCAGCACTGTGACACAGCTGGTTAACATTTTGGCCTGAAGCATCGGCATTCCATATGGGCACTGGTTCAAGACCCAGCTGCTCCACTTCCAATCCAGCTCTCTGCTATGGCCTGAGAAAGCAGTAGACGATGGCCCAAGTCCTTGGGCCCCTGCACCTGCATGGGAGACCTGGAAATGTCCCCGGCTCCTGGCTTCGGATCATTGCAGCTCCAGCCGTGTGGCCAGTTGGGGAGTGAACCATCGGATGGAACACTTCTCTTTCTCTCTCTCTCTCTCTCTGTAACTCTGACTTTTAAATAAAAATAAATAAATTTATTTATTTATTCACCTGCAGCACCGGCACTCCATGTTCTGCTCCTGGTTGGGGCGCCAGTTCTGTCCTGTTGCTCCTCTTCCAATCGACCCCTCTGCTGTGGCCCAGGAGTGCAGTGGAGGATGGCCCAAATGCTTGGGCCCTGCACCCGTATGGGAGACCAGGAGAAGCACCTGGCTCCTGGCTTCGGATCAATACGGTGCGCTGGCCACAATGGCCATTGGAGTGTGAACCAATGGAAAAGGAAGACCTTTCTCTCTTTCTCACTGTCCACTCTGCCTGTCAAAAAAAAATGATTCCCCATTTCTTTCCTTGTAACATTTATTCATCCATTAAAGGATACGTAATGTGTTTTTATTTCTAAGTTACTGTAAAGTAATAAACATGGGAGCACAGATATCTCTACCAGGTGATGACTGACTCATTTCCTTTGAATATACACCCAGAAGAGTAATTGATGAGACCTGTGGTTATTCTATTTTTCACATTTTGAGGAACTTTCATATTGTTTTCCATAGTGGCTGTAACCATGTACATTTCCACTAATAGTGTACATGGGCTCCTGCTTCTCGACATCCTTGACTACACTTGTCATCTCCTATCTTTTTGACAATAACCACTGTAAAAGGGCAAGGTGGAATATTATTGTATATTTGATTTTATTTGCATTTACCTGGTATGTTAGTGATATTGAGCATCTTTATATCTGCTGCGTTGGAAGAAAAGGTTTCTCCACTTATATATGTACTTTGCTACAACTTTATTTTCTATAACAAAAGATGCCAGAAGGTAATTATAATAACATTACATCTAAAAATTCTTGCATATTTGTTTTTTTTTTCAGAAACTCTGATTTGCTGCAGTTCAGAAAGGAATAAAATATTTTAAAACAAAGATTGTTATTTGTCTTCTACATATTTACAGATATTCCAAGGTATGTACTGTAATTTGTCTCTAGTTTCACTTGTAGTCACCATAGGATATACTTTATATTATTTAATCCTTTCAAATATTGAAGACTTTTCTTTTAAAAAATTATGACTTAACTCATTTCCAGACAACATTCCATGTACATCTGATAAGAAATGTTTAAATCACCAGGAAAATAATTGCTATGCTATACATTCTGAGTGCTCCTCCCACACGAGGCCTTGATGTGACTAACAGGTGACTTGTTATTCTTGCAGATAATTAATTTATGCATTAATTATTTAAGATTTGGACCATGGTAAGGGAGTTTTTATTCTATAAGGTTGCATCATATGTAATTTTAAAATATATAAGACATTTCCTGTGTAATTTTCAGTTATTTTTATTTTTATTTCATCATGATAGATCTATTATTTCCTTATAAAAGTCATTTATTGTATAAATTAATGTAAAGTTGCCAAATTAAGCTTTATAGCAGCTTCAGAAACAGACCTGACCAAAAAGTTCCCCATAACCAAGCATGATCCAGTTGTGGTGGTTGTTTGTATCTCACAATTATCAGAACTTTTTTCAGGAGCTGGTTATGGAAATATTCGAGTTGGTCTCACAGTATTTTGCCAGGGGTATTTGCTTGTGTGTTTATTCAGTGAATTTACATAATAATGATTTTTTTCTTCAGTCAAAACTGAGTAATCATGACAGCTATTTTTTGTTTTGTAGAGTTTATTTCTTAAGAAAATGGGAACAAATTTTAGATTTGTTCAGCTTTTTACTAAAGATGGCTAATGCAATAGTTGTTTTTGGCTAACCCAAGTTGTTAGTTCAGGCTATGAGACAGGAAGCAGGATGAAATAACTGCATGCAGTTGTCTTACTTACTCATGAGTCTGAAAACGGCTTGTAGTGTTACAGTGTTCTGGACTTAAAAGAGGAAGGTACAGAATTAGAGAGCTGGGGATACAGTTGGGAGAACTCTGTGCATGTGGCCCACTGAATGTTCTCTGCAGGAAGTGCATCCTCTTGGACTTGCCCATTTTCTGTTCTTCTGGAATGTCAGTGCAGTGCACTGCTATTGTCTGATTCTCTTGGCCATGGACTCCTTTTTTCACAGCTGCGTTTCCTCCCTGTATAGTCTTTGCATTGATACCATTCTGTCTCTGACCTGGAACTCTAGCTTTTCAATGCTCTGTCTCTGATTTCTAGGTTAGTAACTTGAGGTATGAATTTTCCATAGAATATGCACTGACACACAATGCCATCCTTCTATGGAAAGAAAATTTTTGAAGAAATAATAAAGATTTTAAGTATAAAAAAACCCAAGCAAGAATGAAAATTTTCCATGAAATTGAGATTTTGAAGAGAAGCCAAAATAAAATATTAGAAATGAAGAATTTTCCACTGGGATCTCATTCACAGAGATCTTTCATTTAGGTCTTCTTTTTTTTTTTTTTCAGAGTGTCTTGGCTTTCCATGCCTAAAATATTCTCATGGACTCTTGAGCCAGATCTGAATGCCTTAAGGGCTGATTCTGAGGCCAGAGTGCTATTTAGAACATCTGCCATTCTATGAGTCTGCTGTGTATCCCGCTTCCCATGTTAGATCACTCTCTCCCTTTTTGATTCTATCAGTTAGTATTAGCAGACACTAGTCTTGTTTGTGTGATCCCTTTGACTCTTAGACCTATCAGTGTGATCCATTGTGAACTGAAATTGATCACTTGGACTAGTGAGATGGCCTTGGTACATGCCACCTTGATGGGATTGTATTGGAATCCCCTGGCACGATTCTAACTCCATCATTTGGGGCAGGTCCGATTGAGCATGTCCCAAATTGTACATCTCCTCCCTCTCTTATTCCCACTCATATTTCACAGAGATCACTTTTCAGTTAAAAGTGGAAAGAACGGGGCCATCAAAGAAGGAGGTACCTTTTTCTGAATGGAGGAGAGAACTTCCACTTTGACTATGACACTGACGGAATAAGATCAAAGTTGGCGAACCCTAAAGGCTTCCATAGCCTCGGCAACTCATGACTAGAGCCTAGGGAGATTACTGACGCCATAAACAAGAGTGTCAAATTGTTAAATCAACATCAGGAGTCACTGTGTACTTACGTCTCATGAGGGATTTGTCCTTAATGTGTTATCCAATGTGAAGTAATGCTGTAACTAGTACTGAAACAGTATTTTTACACTTTGTGTTTCTGTGTGGGTGCAAACTGATGAAATCTTTACATAGTGTATACTGAATCGTTCTTCTGTATATAAAGATAATTGCAAATGATTAAAAAATCTTGGTGTTAAATTGGAAATTGCATAATTAATCAATTTTTTTTAAAAAAATCATGTAGGATCTCTGTCCTTAATGTGCTGTACATTGTGAATTAATACTATAACTAGTACTCCAACAGTATTTTCACTTTGTGTCTCTATGTGAGGGCAAACTGTTGAAATCTTTATGTAATATGTACTAAACTGACCTTCTAAATATAAAGAGAATTGAAAATGAATCTTGATGTGAATGCAAGGGGAGAGGGAGCGGGAAAGGGGAGGGTTGTGGGTTGGAGGGAAGTTATGGGGGGGGAAGCCATTGTAATCCATAAGCTGTACTTTGGAAATTTATATTCTTTAAATAAAAGCTATATATATATATATATATATATATATATATATATAAAAGAAATGAAGAATTTGGGGTCGGCGCTGTGGCACAGCAGGTTAACGCCCTGGTATAAAGCGCTGGCATCCCATATGGGAGCCGGTTCAAGACCCAGCTGCTCCAATTCCTATCCAGCTCTCTGCTATGGCCTGGGAAAGCAGAAGATGGCCCAAGGCCTTGGGCCCTTGCATCAATGTGGGAGACCTGGAAGAAGCTCCTGGCTCTTAGCTTTGGATCGGCACAGCTCCAGCTGTTCTGGTCAATTGGGGGAGTGAACCAGTGGATGGAAGACCTCTCTCTGTGTGTGTAACTCTGACTTTCAAATAAATAATCTTTAAAAAAAATGAAGAATTCAATAGATTAAATAAAAAATGGAGTGGAAAGCCAAAACAACCTACTTGGTGAGACAGAAGAAAGAATATCTGAGCTAAACCAAAAAGAAAAAAAAAAAAGAAATTTAAAAACTTTTAAAAAGTTGGAGATTTGTGGGATACTATCAAATTATCCAACATTTGAGTCTTATGAGTTTCTGAAGATGTGGAAAAAGAATGGATTAGAAGGCCTATATAGTGATATAATTACAGAAAAAAAAATAATTACAGAAAAAGAGAACATCCAAGTACAAAATACAAATAGTTATCCTAATAGATATGACCAGAAAAGATCTTTTCACCACAACCTATTGTAGTGAAATTTCCACAGTAAAACATAAAGACTCTAAAATGTGCACAAGAGAGACAGAGATCTCCAATCAGACTCGCATCTGATTTCTCATCAGAAAACCTACAGGATAGGAGAGAAGGAGAGAAATAGTCCAAGTCTTAGGAGAAAAAAATGACTGTCAACCCAGAACACTGTGCCCTGAAAAGCTCTCATTTATGAATGAAGGTGAAATGAAGACTTCCATAACAAACAGAAAATGAAAGAAGTTATCACCTCTTGTCCAGTCTTATAAATGATGCTTAAGGATGTGCTATACACGGAAGCACAGAGATAGTCACTGTTACAAAAGAATGTGAAGGCAGAGAATCTCCCAGTAAAAAAATAGTAGAGGGGCTGGCACTGTGACATAGTGGGTAACACTACTGCATGCAGTGCCAGCACCCATTATGGGTGCCAGTACGAGTCTTGGATGCTTCACTTCCTATCTGGCTCTCTGTTATGGCCTGGGAAAGCAGTAGAAGATGCCCCAAGTACTTGGGCACCTGCAATCAAATGGAAGATCCAGAAAAATCTCCTGGCTCCTGGCTTCAGAGTGGCACACTTCTGGCCATTGCAGCCATCTGGGGAGTCAGTGGATAGAAGACCTCTCTCTCTCTGCCTCTGCCTCTCTGTAATTCTGCCTTTCAAATAAATAAATAAATATTTTAAAAATATGATAGAAATCCAACGTAAATAATAGGAATATTTATGGAAAAATTGTAGGTCAAGTTATTACTTATCAATAGTCACTTTGCATGTAAATGGCCTCAACTCTCCAGTTAAAAGATACAGACTGGCTGAATTGATTAAAAAAACAAGATCTCTCTATTCGCTACTTATAATGAACATATCTCACCAACAAAGATACTTAGAGACTGAAAAGTTATTTCATGCTAACAGAAAACAAAAAAGAGTAGGTCAAGCCATCTTAATACCAGAAAAAATAGACTTTAACACAAAAACTGTTAAAAGAGACAAAGAATGGCTCAATGTAATGATTAATGGATCAATTCAACAGCCACTAGATGTCACAAGATGTCATTACACTAAATGTATTTGCATCCAGTTACATTGTATCTGGCAATTTAAAAGAAATGTTAATTGATCAAAAGGGAGACATAGACTCCAATACAATAGTAATGAGAGACTTCAATACCCTTCTTTCATCAATGGACAGATTAACTAGACAAAATCAACAAAGAAACAACCAAGCTAATCAACACTGTGGACCAAATAGACCTAACAGATATCTACTGAACTTTTCATCCTACATTAGCAGAACACACATTCATATCAGTGCATGGAACTTTATTTTGCATTGACCACATACTAGGACATAAAGCAAGCCTCAGCAAATTAAGAAAAAATTGAAATCATACCATGAATCTTCTCTGACCACAATGGATTGAAGCTGCAAATTGATAACTCAAAAATCTCTACAACATATGCAAACACATGGAGACTTAACAACATGCTCATGAATGAACAGTAGGTCATACAAGAATTCAAATGATAAATCAAAAAATGTCTGGAAACAAATGAGCAGAATACATCATATCAAGAATTATAGGGCTGGCACTGCAGCTCAATAAGCTAATCCTCCACCTTGCAGCGCCAGTACACTGGGTTCTAGTCCCGGTTGGGGCACCGGATCCTGTCCCCATTGCCCCTCTTCCAGGCCAGCTATCTGCTGTGGCCAGGGAGTGCAGTGGAGGATGGCCCAAGTGCTTGGGCCCTGCACCCCATGGGAGACCAGGAGAAGCACCTGGCTCCTGCCTTCAGATCACCGTGGTGCTCCAGCAGCGGTGCGCCGGCCGTGGCGGCCATTGGAGGATGAACCAATGGCAAAGGAAGACCTTTCTCTCTGTCTCTCTCTCTCTCTCACTGTCCACTCTACCTGTCAAAAAAAAAGAATTATAGGATACAACAAAAGCAGTATTCAGAGGGAAGTTTATAATAATTAGTGTCTACCTTCAAAAATTGAAAGGCATTAAATACATTTGTTAGCAATGCATCTCAAGTACCTAGAAAAATTATAACTAACCAAACCAAAAGTGAAGAGAAGGAAAGAAATAACTGCAATTACAGAATAAACAAAATTAAAACAAAAAAATGATCAGTGAAATGTTGAGCTGATTTTTTTGAAAAAATAAACAAATTTGATACACCATTGGCCCAACAATGAAAAAGAACAGACCAAAATCACTAAAATCAGACATGAAAAATGAAATGTAACAACCGACACCACAGAAATAAAAAGACGGCATCCTGTCTAGGCCAGATGCTATGCGTGTCCACAAGGGCTTCTGCAGCTGCCACTTTTGTTCTAAATGACACCCACCCTCTCTCAGCTGGGCACCAGGCACCATTTTGGAGAGGATGCAGTGAGAGAAATGTGCTGCCTTTTACATCTACTCAGTCCACAGGTACCCTCTATCTCTTAGAGCTCCATTCCAGACTCATGGAACACTTTCCCTCTGGCTATACCAACTCAGGTTGCTGCAGTCTGTCCTTACCTCTGTCTTTAAACTAGAGCCCTTGGCAGTTCTTGGCTGTTGGAGTTGTGTTGTGCCTGTGTTTGTGCTGCTCATCCACACCTTCCCCACAGGTCCATGGCATCCCTCTTCCATCCATAGAATTTTCACTGAGATTTTCTAATTCTCCCCTGAGAGTGAACTTCCTACACTTCTTCTTTTTTTTTACTATTAATTCCTAGCCTAGTGCAGTACATCACTCCTTATTCCTCCATCTTGGAATTCATACTATTTCTTGAACTCTTTACTTAGTGTAGGGTTAACCTTATAAGTATAAAGTAAATTGAAAGTAGACATTGACTGCAGAATGATAGTAATGGTGGATAAAGTCAAAGGAAGAGGTGAGCATGGAAGCAAATTATTTGCATGCTATTTTATCAAATTTGTTGTACCCACTGTCTGCAAGTGCTTGGATATAGGTATCAAAAAGGCAGATGCTTAACTACATTAATGCCTTAGGAGAGTAACATAGAAAGTTGAAAAGAAGAAACCCAAACTTCAAAATATGGGGAAGAATGTGGTGTAAGCATACAGTTTTGCATTAGTAATTTTTATCTCTTCCCTTGTAACTGCATATCAATGCTATTTCAAAATAGCTCTTTATAAGCAAGACATATTTCAGTAACTATTCTGGCAAGCACAAAACAAAAATCTATAACAAAATAGAATAATAACAAAAAATAATAAGCAGGAGTTATTTAACCAGAAACAAAGACTGTAAGAAAGAAAATGAGTACAATATGACTAGAAAGTATCAGATTGGCAGCAGTTAGAACTTACCTATCAATCAGTATCTTAAATGCAAATGGCTTAAATTAATAATATTAATATTAGTAAATTAATAAATTTATTATTAATAAAAATAGAGTGACTGGATAAATAAAAAAAACTGCCTACAAGAAAATCACTTTACTTTGAAGCACATGCATAAATTGAAAATGAAAGAAGAGACAGAAAATTCCATGTAAATTCAAATGAAAGTTGGTTTAGTTGTGCTTATGTCAGATGAAATAAATTTAAAATTAAAGGTAATAAATTTACAAAGATGGTCATTTCATAACAATGTAAACATCTGTCCAGCAACAGGAAATAATACTTGAAAATATATATATACATCCTGGCAAGCATTGTGGTACAGTTGGTTAAGTTTCCAACTGGGATGGCTGCCTCCCATGTTAGAGTGCTGGTTCTAGTCTCCACTACTGAGATTTTGACTTGCACATCAAAGGAAACAATCATTCAGTAGAGATAATCAAAATAGTAGAAAAAATATTTGCAAGCTATTTGTAAGCTATTCATCTGACAAAGGAAAAAAATCCACAATACTGAAGGAACTCAAAGAATTTTTTTTTAAATTAAGAAATGAGAAAATGATATGAATATGCATGTCTCAAAATAATTAATATAAGTGACAATAATATGTATAAAACTCTGTAACTGGCCACGGTGGGGGGATCCAGGCTGAGGGTGAGGGTGGGGGTGGGTGGCGGGTGGGCGGAGCAGGAGGAGAGACAACAGCAGCGGAGGAGGCAAGGAGTGCCGGGTACCAGGCCAGGGGAGCCGCAGGCTTTCGGAGAAAATGCAGATGATGAACAAGCTTTACATTGGGAACCTGAGCCCCGCCGTAACCGCCGACGACCTCTGGCAGCTCTTTGGGGACAAGAAGCTGCCCCTGGTGGGACAGGCCTTGCTCAAGCCTGACTACGCCTTCGTGGATTACCCTGACCAGAACTGGGCCATCTGCACCATTCAGACCCTCTTGGGTAAAGTGGAGTTGCATGGGAAAATCATGGAAGTTGATAACTCAGTGTCTACAAAGCTAACGAGCAGGAGAATTCAGATTGGAAACATCCCTCCTCACCTGCAATGGGAGGTGTTGGATGGACTTTTGGCTCAGTATGGGACAGTGGAGAATGTGGAGCAAGTCAACACAGACACAGAAACTGCTGTTGTCAACATCACATCTGCAACAAGAGAAGAAGCAAAGATGGCCATTGAGAAGCTAAACGGGTATCAGTTTGAGAACTACTCCTTCAAGATTTCCTACATCCTGGATGAAGAGGTGAGCTCCCCTTTGCTCCTTCAGCGAGCCCAGCATGAGGACCACTTTTCTCAGGAGCAAGGCCACGCCCCTGGGGGCTCTTCTCAGGCCAGACAGATTGATTTCCCGCTGTGGATCCTGGTCCCCACCCAGTTTGTTGGTGCCATCATCGGAAAGGAGGACTTGACCATAAAGAACATCACTAAGCAGACCCAGTCCCAGGTGGACATCCATAGAAAGTAGAATTCTGGGCCTGCAGAGAAACCTGTCACTATCCATGCTACCCCAGAGGGGACCTCTGAAGCATGCCGCATGATTCTTGAAATCATGCAGAAAGAGGCTGATGAGACCAAACTAGCCGAAGAGATTCCTCTGAAAATCTTGACCCACAATGGCTTAGTTGGAAGACTGATTGGAAAAGAAGGCAGAAATTTGAAGAAAACTGAACACGAGATGGGGACCAAGATAACGATCTCATCATTACAGATTTGCGCATCTACAATCCTGAAAGAACCATCACTGTGAAGGGCAGCGTGGAGGCCTGTGTCAGCATCGAGGCTGAGATCATGAAGAAGCTGCGTGAGGCCTTTGAGAATGATATGCTGGCCGTCAACCAACAAGCCAACCTGATCCCGGGGTTGAACCTCTGCGTACTTGGCATCTTTTCGATGACTGTCCACGCTGCCTCCACCAGCAGGGTCCCGTGGAGCTCCCCCCACTGCCCCATACCACCCCTTCACTACCCACTCAGGATGCTTCTCCAGCCTGTACCCTCATCACCAGTTCAGCCCGTTCCTGCACCACCACTCCTACCCGGAGCAGGAGATTGTGAACCTCTTCATCCCGACCCAGGCTGTGGGCACCATCATCGGGAAGAAGGGCGCACACATCAAGCAGCTGGCCCAGTTCGCCCGGGCCTCCATCAAGATTGCCCCAGCAGAAGGCCCGGATGTCAGCAAAAGGATGGTCATCATCACTGGACCACCTGAGGCCCAGTTCAAGGCCCAGGGGCAGATCTCTGGGAAGCTGAAAGAAGAAAATTTCTTTAACCCCAAAGAAGAGGTAAAGCTGGAAGCCCACATCTGGGTGCCCTCTTCTACAGCAGGCCGGGTGATTGGCAAAGGTGGTAAAACCGTGAATGAACTGTAGAACTTAACCAGCGCAGAAGTCATCATGCCTCGTGACCAAACACCAGGTGAAAATGAGGAAGTGATCGTCAGAATTATCAGGTGTTTCTTTGCCAGCCAGACTGCACAGTGAAAGATCAGGGAAATTGTACAACAGGTGAAGCAGCAGCAGCAGAAATATCCTCAGAGAGTCGCCTCACAGCACAGCAAGTGAGGCTCCCACAGGCACCAGCAAAACAACAGATGAATGTAGCCCTTCCAACACCAGACAGAATGAGATTAAACCCAACCAGCCAGATTGGGAGCAAACCAAAGACCATCCTGAGTAATGAGAAGTCTGCGGAGGCGGCCAGGGGCTCGTCAGAGGCCCTGAGGCTCCTAGGGGCTGCAGAGGGGCAGAGAAAGGCCAGCGGGTTCCAACAGAACCCCTAGCCTTGGCCCTGCCCGCCAGCGCCTGCCCCCAGGGCCTCTGCAGGCTTCCCCGCCATCCACTTCACCATCCACTTGGATCTCTCCGAAACTCCCATGACATTATCCCTTTTAGTTGAACTAACATAGGTGAATGTGTTCAAAGCAAAGCAAAATTGACACCCTTTTCTTTTTGGGGGACAAACGTCTCTGTACATGTCTGTACATATTAGAAGTGGAAGATGTTAAGATATGTGGTCTGTGGGTTACACAGGGTGCCTGCAGCATTAATATATTTTAGAAATAATATATAAAATAACTAACTCCCATTTTTAATCAATTATTTTTTTTTCTTTTTAAAGAGAAAGCAGGCTTTTCTAGACTTTAAAGAACAAAGTCTTTCTTTGGGAGGTATAATAGAGTAGAAAGGAACTTGGAGGCCGCCCACACAAAATTCACCCAGAGAGCAGTCTCCTTGGACACTCCCAGCAGTCCTGGATCACCTGTGTGTATCAACAGAAGGGATACTGTCACTTTAAAGAGGAAACTGTCTCTCTTCATCCCTGTCTAGCTCACACACCCATTTCTCTTTGCTTCACAGGTTTTAAACTGTTTTTTTGCATACTGCTATATAATTCTCTGTCTCTCTCTGTTTATCTCTCCCTCTCCCCTGCACCTTCCCCCTTCTCCATCCCCATCCCCATTCTTTTGAATGCCCTCCCCTCTCTGTCTCAGTTCCCTGTACCTGTGCACCCCCCAGGCAAAGCAGTGCTCTGAGTATCACATCACACAAAAGGAACAAAGCAAAACACACAAACCAGCCTCAACATACACTTGGTCACTCAAAAGAACAAGAGTCAGTGGTACTTGTCCTAGCATTTGGAAGAGGAAAACAGGAACCCACCAAACCAATCAACCAACCAACCAACCAATCAAACACAGAAATTTTCCACAGAGAAAGAAATGTATTTTTGTCTTTTTACATTTTGGTGTATAAGCCATCGATATTCAGCAAAATGATTTCTTTCTTTTAAAAAAATATGGAGGAAAATAGCAATTTACATAAGATTGTTGGCCCAAGGCATTAAATTTACAAATTTTTTTAAACTAGAAAAACACACACACAAAAAAGCTACCTCAGCACCTTGCTCTTGTGTTTCCCTTAGAGATTTTGTAAAACTGATAGTTGGAGCATTTTTTAATTTTTTTAATAAAAATGAGTTGGAATAAGTTGGAATAAGTTAGAACTGCCAGCCTGGAGAAGGTGACAGTCCAAGTGTGCAACAGCTGTTCTGAATTGTCTTCCACTAGCCAAGAACCTATATGACCTTCTTTTGGACAAACCTTGAAAATGTTTATTTAAAAAATGACTAAGAAAACCAGAGAGAGAAAATATTTGAGATGTCCTGAATTTCAATAGGGTACGCGCCATTAGGGCTTTTTGTTCTAAAGGATGAACATGACTGGTTTATGTGAACAAGCCATCATAACACCAGACTGCAATGCCAGTTTCCTCTACTGCAAACAGTGTTCTGTGACAAAAAAAGGAAAAAAAAAGAAATATATCCAGCTAACAAGAAAAAAAAAAAAAACTCTGTAACATTATCCATCAGTAAAATCCAAGTCAAAAGTACAGTGGGATATTTTACATCAGCTAAAATGAAAATACCAACAAGACAAAACAAAAAGTCTGGTGAAGATGTAGAGAAAAATGAACCTTTATACATTGTTGGTTTGATTGCAAATTTGTATAGACATTAAGAGGATGGTATGGAGGTTCCTCAAGGAAACTAAAAACAAATCTATTATGTGACCCAGCTATCCTGATTGTCTGTATATGTAATCCAGAGGTAATGAATTCATAATTTGGAAAAAATACCTGCACTCTCATATTCACTGTAGCACTATTAGCAATAGCCAAGATTTGAAATCAATCTAGGGGTCCATCAATGGATGAATAGGTAATGTGGTATATACACACAATAGTTTTGTTCAGCCACAAATAAGAATGAAATCCTGATATATGTAGCAAATGTACAGAACTGGAGGTCATTAGATTATGTGAAATAAGTCAGACACAGAAGGCAAACACCTCACATTGTCCCCTCATATATGGATGCTTAAAAATGATGATCTGAACTTCATATAGAGATCACTATAAGTTGGGGAGAGTATGGTGAAATGGTAAAGAGGAAGGTTGAGTAACAGGAACCAAAATCAGTTACATAGAAGTAGTAAGCTCCAACGTTCCACAGCACAACAGAGTGATTACAACTTGCACTCATGTTTTATATGCTGTCTAAAGAATTATAACAGAGGAGCTTGTAGGCTCCAAACATAAAGAACAATAAGGAAATGGAAAAGCCAATTCTTTGATCAGTTTATTATGTATACATGTGTTGAGATAATGCACTGTATCTCTTAAAAATGTACATGTATCACATGCTAACAAAAATATCCCATGGAAAAGTACATTACAAAAAAAAACTGCAAAGATTTTCAAAGAAATTGTGTGCTAAAACTATAAATTTACCCTTTTTTATTTGAAAGACAGAGGTAGAGGGACCAGGGAAGGAGGGAGAGGAAGAGATCTTCTATTTACTGGTTCATGCCCCCCCCCCAAATGCTCAAAACAGCTGAGACTGGGCTTCGCCATAACCAAGAGCAAGGAACTCTATCTGGGTCTCCCATATTGGTGGCAAGGAACCATGTAGTTGAGCTATCACTTGCTGTCTCCCAGGATATGCATTAACAGGAAGGGGGATTGAAAGCAAAGGCAAGACTCAAACCTAGAACTCCAATATGAGATGTGGGACTCATAGTGATGCTCTAATTGCTGTGGCACAATGTCTATCCCTAACCTTATTTTTTAATTCCACTTCCATAAACTTTTTGAAATTATTTCATACACCTTAGGAACAGAATAGAGAGCCTAAAGATAAATTCAAGCATCTCTAGCCAACTGACCTTCAACAAAAGTGCTAAGAATATGCATTGCAGAAAGGACAGTCTTCTAAAAAAATGGTGCTTGGAATATTGAATATCCACATGCAGAAGAATGAAACTAGACCTTATTTCTCACTGTGTACAAAAAAAATAACTCAGGGGTGTTTCTAGCAGTTAATATAGTTGTTGAGATGCTGGTACTTCATGTTAAAGTACCTCAGTTGTTTCACCTCAACCCAGTTAGAATGGCTTTAATACAGAACTCAACAAGTAACAAATACTGGCAAGGATGCAGTGAAAAAGGTACCCTAATCCATTGTTGGCAGGGATGTAAATTGGTAAAGCCACTGTGGAAGACAATATGGAGATACCTCAGAAATCTGAATATAGACCTACCATATGACCTGAGAATTTACCCAAAGGAAATGAAATCAGGATATGAAAGAGTGATCTGTACCCTCATATTTATTGCAGCTCAATTCACAATAGCTAAGATATGGAATCAATTCAGATGTCCATCAACTGAACACTGGATAAAAAAATTATGGGATATGTACACCATGGAATACTAAAAAGTATAAAAAATGAAATCCTGTCATGTGCCACAAAATGGATGCAACTGTAAACCATTTTACTTAATTAAATATGCCAGTATCCAAAAAACAAACACCATATATTCACCCTGATCTGTTATAACTAATAGAATACCTAAGAAGTAATCTATAGAAGTGATATTGACACTTTGAGATGCAATTATTTTTTAACAGCGCTTGTCTTGGTTGTTGAGGAACAGTTTTTTAATACTATTTGTTGAACTTTTTACTTAGTGTAGGGTTAATCTTGTGAGTATATTGTTAATTGAAAATATATCTTTGCAAAAATAAGAATGTAAATAGGAGAGGAAGGAGGAAGAAGAATGGAAGTGCAAGAGGGAACAAGGATGGGGTGGGAAGAAACACTATGTTCCTAAATTTGTTGATATGAAGTTTGTATATCTTAAATAAAAGGTTTCTAGATTTTTTAAAATCTCAGTTGGATACCCAGGTCTGATTCCTGACTCATGTTTCTTGTTAACGCAGATGATGGGAGGGAGTGGTGATAAGTACTGAGTTCCTTCCACCCAGGTGGGAGAGCTGGATTGAATTCCCACTACTGGCTTTGATCTAGCCAGTCTAATACTTTGTGAGCATTTGTGGAGTCAATCAACAGATGAGAGCTCTCTATGTCTCTTTCCTGTGTTTCTGTTCTCAAACAGTTTTAAATCAATTCAAATTGGATTAAAGACCTAAATGTAACACTTAAAACTACTAGGATAAAACAGAGAAGTACTTCAGGACACCGTAACAGGCAAGCATTTTTGGGATAAGGACACCAGCACATAGTTAAAAAAAAAAAATCTAATAGTCAAATGGAATTCAACAAAATTAAGTAAAATAATCAGTGCAGCAAAAAGACAACATGTGAAATTGAAGAAAATATTTGCAATCCATGCATCTAATAAAGGGCTAATAATCGGAATATATAATAAATTTCAAAAATTCAACAACAAATGAACAAATAATACAATTTTAAGATAAGCAAAAGATCTAAACACATTTGTCAAAGAAAGACAAAAAAATGGTCAACAAGTACAGGAAAAAATGCTCAGCATCACTAATCAACAAGGAAATGCAATTCAAAACCACAGTTAGATACAAAGTTACTTCAGTTAGCATGCCTATTATCAAAAATATGACACAGATCTTATCCAAGATGGCTGAATAAGGTGCAGCCAAAGTAACTTAAACTCCTCTGGGATATGGAAAGAATAAAGGAAGGACTAGGTATCCAGTGTCTGACTGATGGGAAGTTTTCAGTGAAGAAGTAAAAAAAAAAGACAAATACTCCATGAGACAAGAGGAGAGAAGACAGAGACACCACTGCAGCCAACCACGTGGCACAGACATCTGCTGGCTGTGAGCCCCCATCTTACCATGTCAAAGTAGGAGAAATTGCTGTGTTCCCACTACTCTCAGTTTTAGCTGAGAAGGCATTCCACAGTCACTCACTGAGTTTTACTTAACCTGGAGAGCTGACTGTCTGAGCACCTGCTAGCCTTGGAGCAGGGAAACTGCTTTGCTTCCTTCCCCTCCCTCACTCCCACAGAGCACAACACTCTGCAGTGGAAAGTAGTGCAGCAACACTCTGTTCTGCTCCTACCAGCACCACAGTCAGAGTCAGGGAAATATATGGGGCAAAGGACAGATTTATATCCTTCAATGGTGGAAATTTGGGGCATTAGCCCCAGAGCTAACTCATGAACTAGGGGGGATTCATCTTAGCTGCCGCGAACTAACACCCAAAGCAGCCTGCAAAAAAATCCACTCTCACTCTGGAAGATCTGGGTAATGATCCCATTATAAACTGCAAAAACAGGACTACAACAATTCATTCAAAATTTCTTAATGCCACTGGAATCTACCTGGTGGACACAGGGAAGAACCTATCTGTATTCCACCTCTCTGAACTCATACTCTCCAGAGTAAAATATCTTGTATGCATTGTAGACATCCTGTAGGACTGGAACAGGGTTCAATTCACATATTCTTGTCCTAAGACTAGGGCTGTTTGTATTACAATCCACAAAACCAGTTAGACTCTCCCAGCAGGACCAGAGGAAGGATCCATCCATATCACTGTATTAGAGCCATAGAAATTGGTGCAACAAGCCCTGGCATCCTCAGACTGGCCAGTAGGACAAGGAAGCAGCAACCCCTGACTCCCTTAGCACCAAGAATGAGGCCTTGTCTGTTACATTCACCAGGGAGACTGACCACAGATCCTGTGGACCAAAGATAAACCCTTATTCATCTTAAAGGTGCAATTCTATCCCTACAAACTGCAGCAGATTACAACATGGTGTCACTTATACACAGAGCTGACCTTTGATGAAGACAAAAGAAATCACTCAGAGACTACACTCCTGTGCTCCTCTAGAACCAAAGCCAAAGCCACAAGGCAAGTGCTAGCCAAACCATAAACTCTTTGATAATAAAATCTATTTCATAAAGAAAAGGGATTATTTTACCTGAAAGGTAGACACCAATATAAGGACCCAGAGACATGAAGAAGCAAGGTAATATGATGCCTCCAAAAGAACAAATAATCCTCTAGGAGATTCTGACTGAAGGAAATCTATGAAATGACAGATATAGAATTCAAATAATGATTGTAAGGAACGCAATGGATGTAAGAGCATACAGATATATTAAAGAAATGAGAAAATCAATGAGTGACAAGCATGGAAATATTACTAAGGAGCTAGAAACTCTAAGAAGAATCAAATATGGGGTCATCACTGGTGCTCAGCAGGTAAAACTGCTATCTTTGGTGATGGTATCCCATAGGGGCATCAATTTGAGTTCCGGTTGCTCCTCTCTCAATTCAGATCCCTACTAATTCACCTTGGAAATCAGTGGAGGATTGCTCAAATACTTGAGCCACACATCAATGATGGAGAACCAGAAGAAGCTCCTGGCTTTTTGCTTCAACTTGGCCCAACCTCAGCCATTGAGGCTGTTTGGGGAATGAGCCAGTGAATGGAAGATACCTCTCTCTCTTTCTCCCCTTCCCCCTCCTCCTCCCCCCTCACACCCCTCCTCCTCTTTCCTCTCTCCTCCCCTTCTTCTTTCTCTCCCTTCCCCCTTCTCCTTCCTCTCCCCTCCCCCTCCCCCTTTCCTGTTCCCCCTCCTCTCTTTCTATCTGTAACTCTGTCACTCTGTCTTTCTGCCTTTCAAATAAATAAATGCATTTTTAAAAAAGTATGAAATAGAAGTATTGGAGATGGAATTGTCAATCAGTGAAATAAAAAATGAAGAAGAGCATTTTTTTAAAATGTATTTGGGCCGGCGCTGTGGCTCACAGGCTAATCCTCCACCTGCGGCGCCAGCACATGGGGTTCTAGTCCTAGTTGGGGCACCGGATTCTGTCCCAGTTGCCCCTCTTCCCGGGAATGCAGTGGGGGATGGCCCAAGTGTTTGGGGCCCTGCACCCCATGGGAGACCAGGAGAAGCACCTGCTCCTGCCTTCGGATCTGCACAGTGCGCCGGCCACAGTGCGCTGGCCGCGGTGCCCAGTGGAGGGTGAACCAACAGCAAAAGGAGACCTTTCTCTCTCTCTCTCTCAACTATCACTTTGCCTGTAAAGATAAAATAAAATAAAAAATAAAATGTATTTGAACATCAGAATTACAGAAACAGAGAGAGAGAGAGGGAGGGAGGAGGGAGGGAAGGAGAGAGAGAGAGAGAAGAGAGAGAGAGAGAGAAAAAGAGAGAGAGAGAGAGAAATCTTCCATCTGTTAATCATCTCCAAGGGGCTGAAATTTCCAGTGCTGGCTGGGCCATAGCCAGGAGCTTGAAGCTTCATTCAGGTCTCCTATGGGGGTTCAGGGGCACAAGAACTGGTGCGATCTTCTGCTCTTTTCCGAGGCACATTAGCAGGGAGCTAGATCAGAAGTGGAGCAGCCAGGACTCCAACTGGTGCCCATATGAGATGCTGGTACTGAAGATGGAGTTTAATCCATGCTACTACAATACTGGCTCCTGATTGAAAGCTTTAACAGTAGAATAGGCCAAGTGGAGGAAAGAATTTTTGAACTTGAGGACAAGAATTTTGAAATAACTCAATCAGACAAAAATAAACAGAAAAGAAATAGAAAGAATGAAGTCTATGTGAAATATGGGATCCCATAAATGACTAAATATCCATTTTATATGTATTTCTGAAGGAGAAGCAAAGGAAAAAGGTGTTGAGAACCTTCTAAATGAAATAGTTGAAAATTTTCCATGTCTTGAAAAAGACATGGGCCTCCAATTATAAGAAGCTCAAAGAACCCCAAGCAGATGCAACCAAAAAAGGTCTTCTCCATGGCATATTGTTACCAAATTGTCAAAATCTAAAGACAAGGAGAAAGTTCTACAGACAGTAAGAGAAAAGCATCATTACAGATAAAGGGAAAATGCATTATATTAATGTCAAACTCCTCAGCAGAAGCCCTACAGGCCAGAAGAGAGTGATATGATATATTCAAAGTCTTAAAGAAAAAAAAAAACACTTCAGACCAAGACTATTAAATCCACTGAAGCTATACTTTAAAAGTGAAGGAGAAATAAGTATTTTCCAGATAAGCAAAAACAGAATTCACCACCACCAGACCAGCCTTACAAGAAATTCTGAAGGGTGCCCTTGCCTTAGAAATAAACATGAAAACACATGACTTTCTTAAGAATTAAAAAAGAAAAATACTTTGAAGAATATTTAAATAAATCAAGAAAAAGATAATAAGAAACATCATAAAATTCTGGTTTCACAAAAGTATACAGAACATAAAAGCAAGAAAAACTTTTTTAAAAATATTTTAAAAATTAATAAGCCAATAACCAATTTTAAGAAATTAAAACATGGATACTGGCTCTGTGGTGCAGTGGGTTAAAGCTGTGACCTGCAGCACTGGGCATCCCATAAGGGCTCTGGTTCAAGTCCCAGCTGCTTCACTTCTGATCCATCTCTCTGCATGGCTTGGAAAGCAGTAGAGGATGGCCCAAGTGCTTGGGCTCCTGCACCCACATGGGAGACCTGGAAGACACTCCTGGCTCCTGGCTCCTGGCTCCTGGTTTCGGATCAGCTCAGCTCTGGCCACTGCAGTCATTTGGGGAGTGAATCAGTGGATGGAAGACCTTTCTCTCTGACTCTACCTCTCTCTGTAACTCTGTCTTTCAAAATAAATAAATAATCTTAAAAACCAAGAAAATTAAAACAGTGCTATTCTTACAGAGTTTATATAACTCACCAAGACATTAAGATTTTGTTAAATTCTTGTGAGTAAAAATTTGACTCCAAAGAGGCAACTAACAATTGGAGAAAATATTTCCTAACTATGTAACCTTATAAAGAAACTCAACAACAACAAACAATCCAGTTAAGAAATGGTTCAAAGGACTTGAACAGATATCTTTTTAAAATGGCCAACAGGCACATGAAAAAATGATTATGATCACTAGTCATCAGGGAACTGAAAATAGAAACCACAATGAGGTTTTACTTCACCATTAGAAACAGCTTCATATAGCAACCAAAGAAACAATAAACGCTGGTAGGGATGTGGGGGAAAATACACTCTTCTTGGGAATGTAAACTAGGACAGCTGTTGTGGAAAACAGTAAGAGATTCCTCAGAAAATCTGAAAATAGATCTACTATATGACCCAGCCATCTACTCCTGGGAATTTACCAAATGAAATAAAATCAGCATGTGAAAGTTATCTGTACCTTCATGTTTATTGCAGCTCAATTCACAATAACTAAGATATGGAATCAGCCTAGTTTTACATAAACTGATGACTGGATAAAGAAAATGTGTTATATATACACTGTGAACTACTATTCATCTGTAAAAAAAATAATGGAATTCTGTCCTTTGCAATAAAATGATGCAACTGGAAGTCATTATACTTAATGAAATAAGCCAGTCCCCAAAAGACAAATATCTTATGTTTTCCCTGATCTGTGATAATTAAGAGAACAAAAATTGTAATATATATGAATTAAATCGATGTATTGATATCTGATTATTGTCTACAACCCTTATCTCTACTCTTGAGGAGTTGGCTTTTTTCTTACTATCTGTTGAATTCTTCATTTAGTGGCAGGATAAATTTATGAATATAAAATAAACTGAAAATGTGTCACTGTAAAAATTAAAATAAAGAATATGACAGGAAGCAGGAGGGAGGATGGCAGCATGACAGGAGGGAGAGTTGGGTGGGAAGTAGCACTATGCTCTTAAATCTGTAGATATGAAACTTATTCACCTTATATAACTAGAAAATTATTTATAAATTGACTCAGAGTTCAATCTGCTACATTTTGAAATCCCAATTTCCAAAACACAAATATAAGATGAAATAGGAAAATTCCTATATAATTTAATAAGTTGAACCATTATTTGGAAATCGAAACCAACCAATCAAGAAAAATGTTCCACAAGCAAAAAATCTGGACCCAGACTCATGGAACACTATACACATCTAAGGGAAAAAAACACTGAATTTCCCTGACTTGTTCCAAGTGGACATACACAGAATGTTTTTGAATCTGTTTTTGGAAGCCAGTGTGCAAATGAGACCAGGATATGAAATGAAAATGAAATAAAAAAAATGTCTTTCCTAAACTGAGGTACATATATTCTAAGCAAAATATGATTATATGAATTCAATCACATAGAAAAGCATACCAGATCAATAACAAGTGAGCTACCTAAAAAGTGAAGATTTTTAGCATTCTCAAACAAACCCTATAAATCATCCAGAAAGGTGAAAACTATAAGGAAATTACATGACCATTTAGGTTAAATAATAAAAAGCATTTAATAAATTCAATATCCAACCAGAAAATAAATCAACCTTATAGCAGAATAGGAAAACACAATGACTTCCTTCATGTGATCAAGATAGTCTAAAATGGAGCACAGCACACTACTTAATACAGGGCCAGTGAAAGAAAGCCTTCTCCTTGGAACAGACCCAGACGTGACTGCCTTCTCTCCCCATCCTCTTCAACACTATACTGGAGAGTGGTCAGGGAAATAAAAAAAAAAAAAACATAAGTTTAAATATCAACTTTTAGCAATAAAACTCAATATATGTGGATGACACCATTATATGGAGAGATAATCCAATCTAAACCCAAGCCAAATGCAAGCAGTAAGTGAATTTAGCAAGACTACCAGGTAGACACATCATTATAAGTCATAGCAAGAAATAAACCAACAATATTAAAGGACAAAGGTCTAACTAGCAAACACATATCTACAAGAGAAATTTAAATTATGTAATATGTTTAAACATTATTCAAATACATATTAAAACACAAGCACACACACAAATGAGACAACAGAGAAATGACTGCACAACTTGGAGAAAGTAAAGACCCAGAAGTCAATAAAATACCAGTAGGTCAAGAAATTGTACCTTACCTGAATGCAGTTTTATATCACCAGTGCTGTGCAGGAACAGGGAGGTGATGGCGCCCTCCGCTGGGGAATTCCAGCAATAGAAGAGGCGGCTTCAGACCAGAGCCACAGCGCCCTATGCCCCTCACCTGGCAACAGTCCCCACGCCCACTATGCCAGGCAGCAAACTGATTGGCTAGGCTTTATGACATCATCCATGCCACCCTCTTTGCAAAGTGTCCACCAGGCATCCCTCGGGGAGGGGAAACCACGTAATCTCGTGAGATCCTCACTTCACAGTCCCTTCTAGGCTGCACTGGCAAGGTGTACTGTGTGGTGGCTCAGCTTTCTCCC